>PISX010002165.1:0-168966 GCA_004024625.1 Mellivora capensis | reverse complement strand
GCCCAAACTGAAGGAAACCTGAAATTCAGAAATGGGTACAAGGCACAGACGAGCTCCAGGAGAAGCTCTCTAGCTCAGGCTTGAGAAGTGGGAACGGGATCCCTAGGGATAGAGAAGAGGGGTGGAATGTCTAGTTTTCTTCTTCTTTTTTCACTGTCTTTCCTCCCATCCTCTTGTATACAGGCTGTGGTGATATCCACAATAGCAAAATGTCTCAGCTTATTATCATTTCTCCACTGGCTGAAACTGATTCTGCTTAGAATGCAATAGGATAGCAATTGGAAGCAGAAATATATACCAAAGGGTGGTAATATACTATAGTTCTTTTATATCAAGAGATGGGATGCCTGGGTGGCTCAGTTGGTTAAGCGGCTGCCTTCAGCTCAGGTCATGATCCCAGCGTCCTGGGATGGAGTCCCACATCCGGCTCCTTGCTCGGCAGGGAGCCTGCTTCTCCCTCTGCCTCTGCCTCGCTTGCTCTCCCTCTGTCTCTGACAAATAAATAAATAAAATCTTTAAAAAAAAAAAAAGAGAGACCCTGGGCCTTAGTTAGCGCTAGGGTAGAAACTCTTGAGAACTTGTCTAAAGAAACAATGTTTGGGAACTCTTCGGAAATTTTGAAAGGCAAGTACAACTGTGGCAGTTTCAATGTGTTTTCCCAAATTCTTTGATACTGCTCCCTTCAAGAGGTGGAGTCTAACTCTCCTTCCTTTGAATATGGGCTGGGTTTAGTGACTCACTTCCAACAAATAAAGAGAAAGTGATAATTGTGTGACTCTGGAGATAGTTATAAAGCCACTGTGTTTTCCTGTTGGTTCTCTCTCTTTATCCTCCCTTTCACTCCCTCTGGATCACTTGCTCTGAGGGGAAGCCAGCTGCCATGTGGAGAGGCTCATACAGAAAGGCCTTTGCCTCCAGCCAAGCACCAAGTGGCTGTGCCATCTTGAAAGTGGATCTTCCAGTCCTGGTCAAGCTTTCTGATCAATGCAGCCCTACTGCACTAACCACCACCTCATGAGAAACTCTGAGCCAGAATGATCTAGCCAAGCTAGTCATGAATTCCTAACCCTCAGAAACTGAGAGATGATAAATGCTGGTTGTTTTAAGCCACTATGTTTGGGGACAACTTGTTATGCAACAACAGATAACTAAACCAGCAACTACGCTAATGTTAAACTGCTCTTTTAGTTCAAAAGAAGAGAAGAAAGGAGGTAGGAATTGAGATCAGGACTTGGCTCAGTTTTTGTTTTTTTTTTAAGATTTTATTTATTTTTTTTAAAGATTTTATTTATTTGAGAAAGAGAAAGTGAGACAGAGCATGAGAGGGGAGAAGGTTAGAGGGAGAAACAGACTCCCCATGGAGCCGGGAGCCGGATGCGGGACTCAATCCTGGGACTCTGGGATCATGACCTGAGCCAAAGGCAGTCACTTAATCAACTGAGCCACCCAGGCGCCCCAGGACTTGGTTCAATATTTTTATGGAGTCATATACCTCTCAAGTTATCTGGAGTTCTTGTACAAAAATACAGGGAATTTCCTAGAAATGACTTTTTAAATGAATCGTCTTCCCACATAGGCACCTCAGGCTGATGGCCTACAGGGCAGTTGGGGAAGCTACACAGAATATCACACCTCCCTCCCACCAGGGATTCCCAAACTGCTACTTTAATAAACAGTCTTTTAAATAGGACATGTTATGTAAGTTGTCTCAGAATAAAGCCTAGCAAAGGGATATGTTTAAGGTAACCACTCAATAAATGTATTTTGGTGTTAGCAATGGGTTTCTATTTTTATTCTTTTAATTAGCAGACACTCAACTCATACCTAAGTCAAAAAGACCAAACCAAAACAAAAGAGAACCAAGGTTAAAATCATGCTCCTATCTCTGCACTCATACATAGGCACTTCCTTCTCAAATACCAACCTGGACTTCAGCATATGCCATGAGACTGTTGCATGAGAAGCTCCTCTAAGAGAAAGTAAGTGGTGGATGTTTGTGACTTCTAACCCAGAAGACAGAAAATCTGCCTGGCAACTCACAAGTCAGTGAACACTTGACAGAAAAAAATGTTTTGGCAGCATTGTTTGTTGCATTCTTTAAAAGGAAAATTGAAAACATAGGATCACAAGGGTCAGATGGTTATTATGGGAAGCCGGCTCTTATAAAATGTAATACACACCATTTCCCCTGTCTAAATTGCATTGCTTTGTCCGAGTCACCGATTCAGCCCAGGATAAGGTGTTTTTCTGATGTAGATAACCACTCAGGTTTCCAAAGGCACATCCGTTTAAAAATGGGGGCCTGAAGAACACTCACTAACAGTGACAGAAAAAATGATATTTTCTGTAAACTCAGCATCACAGAAAATAGTTCCACCCAAAAAAAAAAAAGTTTACAAAAAAAAAAAAACAAACCTTATTATTAAGCACATATAGTACTATTCAGCGAAATCTGCTGCTGATGGCAATGCCCCAGACGAGATCTTTTATAGAGCCTCACCCTACGTTGGGTTTTAAGAATCTCTAAATGTTTCACAGATCAAAGTATTTTTATGGCTTTTTTGCGATGGACCTATATGTCGCTAAGAGGAAAGAAACACAACTTAACTTTGAAAAAGGGCTGCATTGTCAGAGCTGTAACTGACTCAGTGACTAGGCAGTGTGGTGGCAGGACACCTCAGGGAGTGTCCACTCTGTGCTAGATGACATTGTGAGTGCTGCCTACTCAGGCTTCGTGACCTACAAGATCCCTATAAGGCTCACAGTATACAGATGAGAAGACAGAAGCTCTGAGGGGATGACTAATTTATTTGTCCAGTATCAAGAGCTGAGAAATCTGAACCCAGAGCCATGTGATCCCAAAGCCTAAATCTTCCCCATGCACCCTCCATCCACTACCTGAAAGTGCCAAAGAAGCATTCATGCTTTATGGACTATTATTGTTGACATGGTCCCAAAGAGACCTTGATGAAATATAATGGAGGAGGACATTCAAGGAAGATTACTTTATTTTACACTTTTGTTTCTGGCTCATTCACCAGATTCCAGAGTGACATATTTAAGATGCAACTGACACCTCCACAGTGTGACCGATGATTACTTGCCATTCCCTAGCTCAGGACTCTTAACTCACCCAGGCGAACAGACTGGAATAAAGCGACTCTTACAATGGAGCTTGAGCTCAGCATGAGCTTCAAAGATATAACCCACAATGGTACACAGGATTGGAAAACTTCCCTCTATCACCTGTCTGTCTACAGTGTTATTTTTAATGCCTTCACATGGCAGTGGAAAAGAAACATCTAATGGAAGGAGCTTTAGGTAGCAGTAGGTGAGAGATAAAACTGCTGTGTTAAAGGAGAGAATACCAGGCCTAGAAACAAGACTTTTTAATTGGTTCATCTCCTGATACCCCGGGCCAATATTTTGATAAAGCAGGGAAGGCCAGGCACTACCTACGTCGGTTATTCCCTCCTACCTCCCGCCCTATGATGGAAAACTCCAAACAAACAAAAACACCTACAGAAACAGCCCATATTTTTATTTAGAAACTTCCATTCCAGTAGTAGAAGAAAGCTCCTAATCGAGACAGCCAGTGGCTCAGTAGAAATGCAGCTGTCAAATGGAAAGAGGAATCACACCATTATACCTACCCCCAATACACCTACCTCATCCAATCTACAAAGCAGAGCAACCTCAACTCAGCCCAGGGGCTTGTGAATGCCACGTAAAGGTGAGGGGGGACTCAAGAACCTACCAGCATTTCCTGACAGTGTTAATGATGTGAACTTTGTTTCCATCCCAAATCTCTTGTCTTGGGTCTCCTGGGAATAGCAAGGTTACCGGAAGAATGCCAGGAGGTGCGACCGCTACAAAGAAAGCAGAAAACAAATAATACCTGGTACTCCATTTATTTGAAAGTCCCAGCCATATTACATTATAGTAAATGGACTTTGTGAGTTTCCATCTGGCAAGGCCAAATTGGAACTAAGAAGGAGTTGCAATGAAGAATCTGTGCAGCTATTTCTAGGGACAAAAACGGGCCAACCGCAGCAGAGACCACGTTAAGACAAATGGTCCACTCTTGAATGGCGTGCCGTAATGCCGCTACAATTAGATGGATTAGAGGTTACAGTTTGCCATACACAGCCACGGGACAGCCACTGATAATCACGCATTTTGTTCTCCTGAGAGATAACAGCGACCCACAAATGAGATGAACTTCCACCGTATACACATGTTACACGAAATCAATACTTAATTACAGCAGTGCCTGCCTGTGTGGCTGGCAGCCAGTTCTGGTGAGGATGTGGGTACAAAGCTACTGTGCTAGAGCAGCAGGTGAACAAGCTCAAAGGGGTCAGAGGCATGGCAGCAGAGCAGTACCCATCCCACCGACTGTGTCTGAGGTCTACATTGAAGTGACTCACCGTGTGGACATTAGGCTCGATTTGGAAAACAGAACCGAGACATAAATATGCCATGAGGGGAAGAGAGGCGCTGCCAGTGCCGGCAGTTGCTAGGATGTTATTGTAGATCAGGACCCCTGACATGGACCCGAGGAGAAGCGGAGAGCATCCGAAGAGTGCCTCTACAGAGAAGCAGTGTGGCCAAAGCAAAGAACAGAAGGTGGAGAATCAAGTGACATGGGATATGGATTCTAGCTCTCATGCCCGCAGCTCAAGCTATGTATCCATAAAAATGCGACAATAATCATTTTCCAAGCCAGAGGGCAACTGTGAGTTTCGAGTGAAATCAGATAGACAGAAAGAACTTTGCAGACTATGAGGCTCCGGGCCATTATAAGAGGTTATTTTTTTTATTTTAGGAAGTGATAAGACCTAGGTATGCAATATCATGAATGATCAAGAAGAAGAAGCAATAGCTTCATTTATAAAGTTTCCAGTACAAAGTTGGTGAGGCCACACTGAAATCTACACATGCACACAAAGAAGAGAGGTTAACAAGCCTGGAGGAGACATTCCAACTAGAACCAAAGATACACACAAGGGAATCTAGAAAATTATTTCATAACATCTATGCGATGCTCACATAATTCCACACTAGAGAGCACTCTACTTGAAAGCTATATGTTCATCCAAGAATTCTGCTACTGTCCTTTCTTTTTTAGTTTCTTTTGTATAGCCACCTTTTCTTAGAATGCATTATTTTCCTATACCTCATTCAATGTCCTACCGGTTTGTTTACTTCTTTGTTCATTTGTTTATTTGGCAAAATATCTAATCACTCCTTGAATAAAATGAATTATGGCTATAGCATTGGGAATTGTTTTCAGAAAGTACCATTTAAAGATATAATAGGGAGAGAGAGAAGAGAGCTCTAAGCAGCTCCTTTACAAAATAGCTTAAAAGTCTTGCCTTAAAAGAAGTGGTTTGTTTGTTGGGGAGAACTCAGCTCTGCAGTTGGCCAGTCTTCAACGCTTCACAGATAATGTGACCCTGGATTGGTAAGCAAACTTCCTAGGGTCTCACTCAGTTGCTTTATCTGTTAAATGGCAAGTGTAGGTAAGAGGAATTCAAAGATCTGTTGTGGGTGGCCCATATTCTTATAAGTGGTTCCAGAGTTTTCTCCATCATCCCTTCAGTGCTGCTTACCTTAGTATGAAACCTTCCTTCACATTAACAAGTAAACCTGTCTCTTGACCGGGTGACATCTGTCCCTTTGACTGGTGTCATTCACCCTTTACCAAAAGCACAGAAATCCATTTCATAACTGAGAAACTGGCCAAGCATGCAAGTAATTACTATTCATTCAACTCACAAGAGTTAGCCCATGTGAAAGCAAGACACAGTCATCAGACACAAGTGTTCAGGTTTATGAAAATCAGAATTTTCCATGGGTGGGTTGAGATCAAATGTACACAAAGTATTGTAGTTTAACTGGACTCCTCCTTATGCATTTGCTAAATAGGATACATTTGACAGTGGATCTGTTCCTGATTTAAACTGAATTCTGCTCCTGAAAGTTGGGGCATTTTAGAAGGTGAGGACATGAGAGCACTATGCCAAATTATAGAGCTACCACATTGCATGCAGATTTGAATTACAAGGAAGTCAAAATAAGACATAAAATATGTTGAGCCTCTTTTTAATGTACAAAATTTGTAATAATATAACTCCAATCACCCCAATTAAAAGTTTATAGACAATCACATAATTTAATCTCAAAGATGAAGGAGGCAAGTAAGCTATAAATTGAGTTGCTAGGGCTACATAGGGAATCTTTTTAGCTGATAAACAAAACTCCCTCCTATCTTTTGTGGATATTAGTGTTGAAGTAGGTGAATTTTGAATTATGCAAGAACTCCAGAACATATTCCCCAAATATGACCCTTCTGTGTATGTTTTTCATTTATAATTTAAGAACCCCAAATCCAGACAGATGCCTGAAGCCTAAGGACTACTGGGAACCAGAGCATGGAACAGATTGTTCTAAAAAAGAGTAAATTGAAGACTTTGCTTTATAAGGTATGGGTTAAGTCTGGTATCTGATATTAAATTTCATGACAGTATTTCAGCCATCTAATCTGTCAGGGACACACATTCATGAAGTGACACTGATCTCAGTATCTAGTGTATTGCTGGATCTCAAATACGCTGTTGGTTCTTTGTGTTTCTCTTTGTGCTCTTGCAGTCACTCACAGAGGATTCTTAAACTCATAGGATGATTTGTAAACCCTTTTCCAGCTTTAGAAATTGCTTTCATGTACATTAATGTACATGATTCTTAGGGTCCATAATAACTCTGTGAGATAGGCAAGACAGGGATACTAGGTCACAAAGAAGACAGAGTTGCAAAAAGTCATAAAACCTAAGCAGTATGAGACCCTGGTCTTCAGACTCCAAACCAAGAGCTCATTATGTCACATCAATCTGTGCTATAGTTTGGACATGGTATAAGAGGAGACTGTCAGCTCACCAACTCAGGGCTAGGAATATCTCTCCAAGGAATACCCTCACACCCTGAACTATTTGCTCACTGTTTTTGGTTGCCCAGCATCTGTCCTTTCAGAGGTCCTTCCTTCCTCCATTGGATACAGTCTCCTGGAACAGTTAAAAGAAGTGCCCACTCTCTCCTTCCATCAGTGAGCATGTGAGCAAATGAATCAACTGAATGCTTGCTCCCTTCCAGGAATCTCAATTTCAATGAAAAAAAAAAAAAAGAACAAACTGAAAACGGTTCAGGCTCATTCATAGAGTCTTAGCACCCTGATCCTTCAAAATAATTCCTGCCAACTGGAATGCCTAGGTTCATGTCTATTTCCAAGCCCGCTTCTCTAGCGGACATTGATTCTATAAGTAATGCCATCCCTTCCAACATCTTTCTGCTTGGTTAAATTAGCCAAAGTCTATTTCGGTTACTTGAAACCCAAGAAACATAGCTTGGAACTCAACTAAGTCTGTATCCTTGTGTGAACACTGGTACCCAAAGAGCAAGAGCTAAGAGCACCTGTGTGTGTGTGTGTGTGTGTGTGTGTATACACACATGTACATGCTCTTATTCTCAAAAGTTTAGACTACATGTCCAAGAGAAAATGATTTACAATTTTTATTTCTGTGCATGATATGTTGTACAATCATTGAAAACAATACACTGGATTTTATATGAGCTAAATGGGGATTTAAGATTGCTTGTGTTGAAAAGAATAAGAAGTTTGGCTTAGTCTGATGTCCATTTAGTATTTAACAGATTGCATCATTGTTTTTGCTTCTTCTCTTTACAGTTTTTTCATAACCAAAAATCAAACCTATTACATTTGGGTAATAATTGGATTATTTGATTTTTTCTGAAGATGAGCTATTATTCCAAACTATTATCAAGCTTCTGGTAATACATCAGGTCTGCCCTCTTTTAATGTGTGCTGGACAACAACAAAAATAGATAAAAATATTTCCTCTGGCTTCTCAAAGGTTGAAGTAGTTACCTAGAAGTTATGGATAACAAAAAAAGCCCAAGATTTCTGTCAAACTTAAATTTACTTTTATCACATTTCACCACTCTATAGCTTACTCTCTTGATGACATGCTTTTCCCCCTGATCCCAGTAATTCCAAAGCAATTACATTTCCAAGAAAAGAAATGCAATAAGCAAAGTAAATTCATAAAGCGGGGCCCTGAATGCATTTCCGCCATCTTTTACTTGATACCTGATCCTAGATGCTGCATTCTGAACAGCAGAGAGATCATTTGTAATCTTTATTATGATGACAGCAACAAATAACAGAAAATGCCCTCCTATGACTGAATATTCTTGCTGAACTCTTTTTAATTTTTCAAAAAATACTGTGTTGGGCATCAACATAGGCACAACATATGCACAGCATATCCCTCTCAAGTTTATGACCATGTGCCCTCAAGGGTTTAGGCTAGAAATGGGCTGAAGTGTTTAATTCCCATGGAGGTAACCATATTGGTAAGTTGCTTCTCCAAGTTTATTGTTAAGGTTTATCCTGAACTTGAATGGATTTCTGTGTTTTTGTTGACACTGAACATTTCTGGAAATATAATAAATGAATTGAGATTAGGTAAGGAAGAAAGGAAGGGAGGAAGGAAGAAACAAATGAACAAATGCGGGAGGGAGGGAAGAAATATCTTCTTCTCTTTCAGCTTATGACATATGAACAACTTAGCTATCTGCATACCTAACAACAGTGGGAAAATGTCAATCCCAAACAGACCTCCACATTCCTCAGATCTCGCCATATTCTCTTCCCTGATGTACCACAGTCTTTTTTTTTTTTTCAGGAAATGCAACCGCATGTTAATATTATCCCACAAAGAGCACTCATTAGGAAAGCAAATATCAGGCATTGCACAGAGTAGACTTTATCACAGTCCAGTGGAGATGGATTTTAAGCTTTGGTTTTGGGGAATTATCTATGCTTCTCTTTCCTCTCATTAATGCAGACATTAAAAAATTAACTATATCTATAAAATGCACTTTTGTAAAAGAGGCATGAAGACTTAATTAAGAATTTCACTGTGAATGTTACTATAAAATAATTACAATTGTGTCTAATGTGAAAGGTTTTAATTTTTCCCCTTGGTTTATTCATTATTTAGGTAAAATTATGATAATCAGGTATTATATGCCAGATTATACAAATGAATGGTATGAATGTAGGGTTTTTAAAATTATCATAAATGCCAGCTTTTCATTCTACTAAATTTAGGAAAACTGTAGGTCATACATATTAATGAGGCTTTATCACCATTTAAATTTGCCAACTAACTATACACTATTATTCTGAAAATACAGTTCTGCATTCAAGCTACCTTGATACTGCCTATGAGTTCACCAACAGAGCGTATCTTTATAGTTTACAAATGTCAAACCCCCTAGTTGAAGCCCAAAAAGAATCTCTGCTGACACCACTGCCTCTGGGAAGGCTCCCTACCCTCCCTGGTCCTGGATTTGGGAACCCTCATGCGCCCTCTCCTAGTGAGCTGTCCTTTCTCTCCCAAGAGCTCATTATGCAGTAAGGAAAGTCTGCTGGTGACTGTTAATTCAGAATGTAATGGCCATGTCACCTCCCTGCTCTATCCTCTATCCCAGTGCCCAGCACAGATATTTGTTAGAAGGAGTTACTGAATGAGTTGATGGGTGGATGCAACAAATATTGAGCACTTATTAGATGCCAGGTTCTATTTCTGGGGGTATGGCTATAAATGAGACAGGATCCCAGTCTTTATGAAGCTTACATTCTATTGAGGGGATGCTCTCACTTCCAGTGATAAGATTCTAAGATTAGGCATGAGTCTAAGAAGACAATCCATCCACTTTAGTGTCTACTTCATGTTCTTGCATCAATTTTTTTCCTAATAATTATACACTGGAGTTTTAAATACAAGGTCAGCTAATGATACATGCTCCTCTTATTTTTTATGTGCCACTGTTTCTCATAACTCAGTATTGCTTGGACCCCTCCCAGAGAAGAGAACTGGCTGGGCTAAGGCAGATTCTGACATTTCTGGGGGACCCTGACCAAATTGCCCTATAATATCAGCCATGTTTACCCATCCTACCTCAGGTTTGGCAATTGACTATGACCTACTTCTCTGAGTCCCAGTCTTGTTAATCTACTCAGTTGTGCAATTTGGAAAAAAAAAAAAACACACCTCTCCAGTTATCAACATATGCCTATATAGTGTGTAAAATATCACTTAGTACACCAGAACCCTAAGAATGAGATCTCTAGTGTTTGTGCATCTCCATCCCAGTGAAGTGGGACTTATTCCTCACAGCTCTACCCATTACCTACAATAACAATGTTTCATTCACTTCCCTTACCTCCATACCATACCATCCCATACCATAGCTAGAACATCCTTTATAAAAGTATGTGTATATCAGAGAACACTGCTCTTTGACTCAAGACCCTATGAAAGCTCCCCATCACACTTGGAAGTCCTTGCTATATCCTATGAGGCCTTGCATGAGCTGAGCTGACCCCACTCTCACAATCAGACCTCACTTCCTACCACTCTCCCTCTCCTATAAACATTGGCCCTGCTATTCCCAAAATATGCTCAACATGTTGTCTCCTCAGGATTCCCTCTGCTTAGAACACTCTTTCCTCCAGTTTTTCCTGTGCCTGGCCTCAGGCTCCAGTCAAATGTTTTGTCTTTGGAAAGGCTTCTCACTATCTCATCAAAAATAGTCCCTGCCACACTCTATCTGCTTTCTGGATGCATTTTTCTTCATATCATTTATATCATGCATCGATCTGCTTGTTGACTATCTCACCTCCTAGAGTGTAGATCCCATTAATGAAAGCACTTGACCTTGTTCATCTTTTTACCCTAGGGCCTAGAACAGTGCCTGGTACATAGTAGGTACTCATTAATTTATGTTGAATTAATTAATAATATGCTTCCTGTATGCCAAATTGCCCGACCCAAGCATACTTTGAAGGCATTCAAAGTATAACCTCCTCCTGGGTTTCCCAATACTGAGCTCTCCCACATCAACCCAGTAAGTTCCCTGATGACACTTCTGATTGTCTACACTTGGGCTGTCAATATGGCAGCCATGAGCCACATATGGCTACCGAGTACTTGAAATGTCGTCAGTCCTCGCTGATGTGTTGTAAATGTAGGATACATATCAGGTTTTGAAAACCTAGTATGAAGGAAAGAATGTAAAATATCTTACTGAGATTTTTTTATTGATTACATGTTAAAATAATATTTTGGCTATGTTAGGTGAAATAAGATACATTATTAACATTAGTTTTACCTGTTTCTTTATACATTTTTTTAAAGATTTTATTTATTTATTTGACAGAGACCACAAGTAGGCAGAGAGAGAGGAGGAAGCAGGCTCCCTGCTGAACAGAGAGCCGGATATGGGGCTCAATCCCAGGACCCTGAGATCATGACCTGAGCTGCAGGGAGAGGCTTTAACCCACTGAGCCACCCAGGCGCTCCTCTTTATACTTTTTTTAAACGTGGGTACTAGAAAATTTTAAATGACATATGTGTCTCACATTTATAGCCTGCTTTATATTTCTGTTGGACCAGGAGCTTTAGAGCAAGACTCTCTAATTAGGAGATGCAGAGGAAAGTATGAAGAGCATACGCTTTGTGTCAGATAGAGGGCTGGAATTCTAGCTTTTCTGATCTTAGCCAATGACCGAGAGCAGGATTCTAAACTGAGGCTCAGTTGCTCATCTGTTCAGTGTGTGCAATGAAGTTATTTTGGAGAACAATTACGAGAAATAATGAAATGACTTGTGAAAGTACCTTACATATCCAAAGGACCCAGAACATGTTGCTCCTTCCCCTCCTCCCATTACTACAGAGTCCTGCCATTCAGATATCACACCTTTCCAGTCTATTCCCCAAGCTCTACCTTTTACTTTTATCTAACTGGGCCAGACTATCTTCTGTGCCATGGCAAAGATGAAGCATTTATGTGGTCATTTCAACAAACATGTTGGAGTACCTACTTTGTGCAAGAAACTGCTATTTTCTAGAGCTGGGGAAAATGTTTTGAAAACAAATCTGTGAAAAGTAAGGTAGAGAAGCTCTGCAGCATCCTGTTGATGGTAGGGCAACAGAGGTGCCCCCATATGTGTAATCTGCCCTACTCTTCTCTAAGTGCCAACTGAAACTGTTCTGCTAATTCCCTGGCCCTCTGCTTCAGTCATCCTGGACTATGGCATGGCTTTTCAGGACTATACTTCTGAAATTTATAGAGAACTGAATACACAAACTAACAAGCAAAAACCAGGGTTTTCTAGCTTCCTACCAGAGTTGTTGGGTTAAAACCCAAGAATCTGCATTAAAAACAAAACAAACAAACAAACAAACAAACAAAACCCTCCATAGGCGATCCTTGTATACATACAATGAGAACTAAGAATTACAGGAAGGGTGCTCACAAATCATGTGTTGGGATTTTCTTTTTGACCTCCCATAAAATACATTCTTTTGGGCAAACCACAGAGCCTTCCTAAACTCCAGATTCCTTATCTGTAAACGGACAACTATAAATAGGGCAGCTGGGGTGCCATAATGCATGGGACACCCTTACATACCTAAACAGACTTTATGAATCGTAGCCATTTCAGTATTATAGTTAAAAAGCCAACAAGAAAACAATGGTACCAAAAGGAAAAAGAGCTTCTCTACTATTATTGCCTCTTTTCTCTGACATTTTTGACTTTCCTCCAAATTTCAAGTCATCCATTTTTTGTTAGTTATCCTTAAGCATTTAGGACAAGTATTCTAAGTACCAGCTTAGCTGAACATTTTTTGTATTGGTGCAATGGGGCAATTACCACCAAAAGTCCAATAGAAATATCTATATTTAAGACTAATGAAGATGAGACATTCCTTCAGTGGCCAGTAGTTCTCTCTTTTTCATGCTGTGCAGATTTTCAACTTTGCAATTGAAATATGATACCCCTCCCCTCCAAAACCCCATGCACCTTCCTGAATAAATCTACATGGCCTGGAACTGGATTTCTCAACCATGCAATGAAAGAAAAGGACTAAAAAGTTGGTTAGAAGTGACCCTGGAATGGTTAATTTAGAATTTTGTTCATGAAGTACAGAGCTCTGAAAATTTTTAAACTTCCCTGGAGATTTCAGGCAGAAGTTTCAGCATGTCTGGCATTTCACTTCATCTTGACTGAGCTGAGCCCCAGCCACTCTCCCAGCTCCTGGTCCTGGTGCCTGGCCAGGAACCCATTGAGTTGAAGAGAGAAGAGGGAAAAAATTGCAGAATGTTTTTGAGATTCATGCAGAGTCCCTTCTTGGCTCTCAGAAATGTCACTAGAATACCCAGGAGAATCAGGTGGTATCTCCATCCAATTATTCTTTCATGATTTTATAATCACAGAGAAATTTCTTTTTTTTCATAGAGAAATTTCTTAACCATGTGGTATAGCAATTTTTTTAAATGTCTTCTATCCCTTGCCCTCTCATGAATTTCTTCCATATAGTATGGATATCAAACAAGAAAAAAATCAAGTGTTTTACTTCTTTCCTCAAGTAAAGGTCTAGTTAATTATTGGGCAACAGCTTTGCCTGGTAAAGGAATAAACAAATATACAAATGCAAAACTATCTAGTTTTTATCCTGAAAAACATGCAGGTAATAATTGAAATTGTAATGTTTTCCCTGGGATGCTAACACAGATGTAACAAAGGTGACATGAGGAACAAATCAATATTATAATTATATTTATATATATTTTTTATATATATATTTATATATATATTATTATATTATATATATTATATATATATAATATATTATATTATATATATATATAATTATAAAGTAGCCAATCAATTAATTCTTTCAGACCACAAAATATCCTATATTTTGATGGTGACAAAGGCCTATCAGAAACCTTTAACACCAATCAAACCTCTCCATGTAGCAACGGGGTTTTGAATTTATTTATTTGAGAGAATGAGCAGGAGCGGCAAAGGGAGAGGAAGAGAATCTCAAGCAAACTCTGTGCTGAACGCAGAGCCCAATGCAGGGCTCAGTCTCACAACCCTGAGATCATGACCCTGAGATCACAACCTGAGCAGAAACCAAGAGTCAGATGTTTAACTGACTGCACCACTGAGGTAGTGAGCAACTGGATTTTAAATGTTGGATCCATCTTCAGTACTCTGAATTTCACTTAAAGCTTAAACAGCCAATAATGATTCATTAAAGAGGTTTAACCTTTAAGAGAGTTAATACTTAGAGTTATTTCTTAGGCCTTAGAGGAGAGTATAATATAAATAGGAAACCAGTTGCATATACTTAGTTTTTCTTCAGTGCATAGATTTTAACAACATATCAGTGTTAGAAGGGTGCCTTTGGAGAGGGGTGCCTGGGTGGCTCAGTGGGTTAAAACCTCTGCCTTCAGCTCAGATCAAGATCTCAGGGTCCTGGGATCGAGCCCTGCATTGGGCTCTCTGCTCAGGAGGGACCCTGCTTCTTCCTCTCTCTCTGCCTGCCTCTCTGCCTACATGTGATCTCCGTCAAGTAAATAAATTTTAAAAATCTTTAAAAAAAAAAAAAAAAAAGGAAAAAAAAAGTCACATTGGAGAGAAAATTACAGATATTTGAATGTCACTTTGTCACTTTTAAAAATTTCATTTGGACTGAGATATTGTAATGTTTAATTGAAAAAGTTATCCTTTTTAGGAATAATTCTTTTTAATAGGTTGAAGAATAAACACAAGGAAGAAATAATGCAGAACTGAAGACAGCTCTGTCCTCCTAAACCACTTCTTCTCTAATTGGGTAAAAGATTCAAAGTACACGAAGTAGATATTAAATCAAGTATGCAGAAGCAAACAGCTGTGTTCATTCCCACCCATCCAGCCCCATAGGTAAGAGAGAGTTAAGTGCAGCAATCCCTAACCAGAAGGCCTTGACCTCAAATGGTTTCAATCTAGGCCTGAGATGAGATGCCACAGAAGGAGATGAGCATAGGTCTGGCTGGAAATGGACTTCTGGAAGCCTCTAGACCACAGAGATATAATTAGAATTGATAATTGAACTGACAACAAGAGAAAATATTAAATTCTTAAAATGTCTATGACTTTTTTTTTCCCTTCCACTCTTGCTTTAACCAGATACTGAATTTCTTAGAACCTTCTTATGGACTGTGTTTATCAGTGCTTTTACTTACATTGTAACACATTCAGTTAGCTGAGAAAATAAAAAATTTCTGGAGGCTCAGCCATTTGTTCCCAAGGAGAGAGAGTGAGTCAACTTGTCTACCTCCGTGACCTGTTTAGAGCCTTCTGTAGAGGTGTGTGACCAACGCTTACTGAATACCAACACTGTGCCAAGAACTTAAAGACATGATTTCATTTAACTCTAAGAATTATCCTGTGATACAAGTAACTGGAGCTGAAGTAGGTTGGGTATTTGTTCAAAACCATGCGACTAGTTAATGGCAGAAATGGGCCATTAGACAGGTTTTTGTGTGTGTGTTTTTATTTCACCTGACTGCAGACACAAGTCCCCAGAATTCCTAAAGAGTCTTGAAAATATGTCCTGTGGAGCTGATCATATAGGGTGATGTATATTTTACAGAAATACTATAGGTTCCTAAACTGGAAATCTGTCTCATTTTAAAGGATCTGGCCCCTGTATTCCAGACCAAAAAAATCTCTTATGTTCAAAGAAGGACTGTTTCTTTTAAGTCAGCAGAAATAAGCACAGTTGGTGTACTTTTATAAATTTGCTCAGTTTCTGCTAATTTCCTTTTGTTTTTAACCAAAGGGGAAGAATGAGCCCTACCAAAAGCTAAATTCAAAACCTTCTCTTCCCCGTTTCTTGTTGATTACAACTTTTCAAAAATCCATTCCTTCTTCACTGTGGGAACATTTGCAAAACTAACCCCCAGCAACCACATAAACATTACTTACAGAACATTCATTTTCTTTCTTTCTTCCTTTCTTTCTTTCTTTTTCTTTGAGACCCAGCAAATCCAATATACTGGCCTTCATTAAAATTGGCACACCTGACAATTACCATTGCCATAAGATTCTTGTATAATAGCCCCCAGTGCTACCTGAACACCCACTATTCCAAGCACTCTACAAGGCAACAATTTTTAACTTGTCAAACAAATTTCTAGGGTCCCTCTTGCTTGGTGCTCATCATATAAATAATCAAATCAGTATTGCATTTGTACTTCACAGTGAGCAGCACACTATTAATATTCAATAAACTACTTCTTAACATTCAAGCAATGTTTTAGAAGAATATTTAATAAAATCTAAAAATATTCTCTCTATATTGGTAAAGGAAAAGAAAACAAGTCTCAAAGGGTTACAATGACTACAAATCTCATTGAAAAGGATCTGGAAGGATATATACTAAGCTCTTACTAGTGATTATCTCTGTTCAACAAGAATTAGTAGATTTCCTTTTTTTTCTTCTGTATTTCTGTTTTTAATTTAAACAATATGTGAGGCTTTCAAAGTAAGAATTATAAAAGTTATTTATGAATTCTAATCATAATGTGCATATTCCTATATAGTTCATTTTGTCCTCAGACCAGGAAAATTACTCTCTTGTTTGGCTGTGAGATAGGCAAAACGAGTGTTAGTAACTTATTGTACATGTGGAGAAACGGAGATTAAGCAATTTGCTGCTGGCTCCCAGGTGAAAGAGACAAAGTGAAAGTTAGGACTGGTGACTACAATTTGTGTTATTTCCACAACTTATCCATATATTGATGTGATTGCAATTTTAGGAGAGTCAGTTTTCATTACAAGTACATCCATATATCATTTATTACAACTTTCTACCAATATGGAAACATTAGATGTGACACAACATAAAGCTTCTGTCTTTCAATCAATTCTGATACAGTGGTAATGGGAGACATTAATAATCAATCATAGCACTCTATCTTACTGGCACAAGGCAACCTTAAAAGCCTTCCCAACCTACTTCTCCAGACAGCGACTTGCACATTAGGCTTGGTACATGAAAAGAATTAAGCCACAGGCACCAGAAACACCATGAGGGCATGCATGGCAGGGATTTGCCATCCCTGGGGACATCAAAGAGTAAATCACCAGCAATTAAATATACATACAACAGCTCTACTACTGCTTTCAAATTCATTCATCTAGTTGCCTAATATGTGTTACACACTGTGGAGAAAACAGAGGTTGGGCATAAATTTTACTTTCAAAGGCCCTATGTTCTATTGGGGGAAAAGACGAAGATTCTAAAAACCTGTACTGCAGAAGGGAGAATTCTATGCCTCAGACATCGGTGTTCTGCTCAGAGAAAGCCAGAGGAGTTTGGGGAAGGGTAAGATTACCTCCATCTACCTCCAAACAAAGCTTCTGGAGGGGCTAGCATTTGAGCTGGGTGCCTACATAAGGACTTTGGGATTTATTTCCCTGGCTTTGGGAAGTTGGAGATGGCTTTGAGAAAGTAGATGTCATGATGAAAGCTGTACAAGGGAACACATCTGGCAGGATCACATAGGCTCACCTGAGCGGAAATAGGCCAGAGATTTAAAGTCGCAGAAGGAGAACTGCAACTCCCAACTTCAGGTCTGAAGATGTTAGTGCCGCTTTTAGATAGCACAGTTGAAGGAGAAATAAATACCTCTGACCAGTTTTAGTCCCTGCTTCCCTCTCCTGCATTCAGTCTGTGTTGACCTGACGTGGAGGGATCCGGCTGCCACTTAAAGGAAGATAAAATATGGCCAGCTCAGTAATGGAAACCAAGAGCACAAACGCAGCTTGCTTCCTCAGCAGCAGGACAAATACATCAAGTGTTCTCTCTGCTTCACCTGAGCTGAAGCCCAATTTATCTGCCAGCTCAGGACTCCCCGATCCTTACAGAACAGGAAAAGGAGAAAGACGAAGAGGAAAAACTAGGAAGAGGAGGGAAGTCAGGGCAAGGCATAAGAACATTCCACCCCCAAGAGCTTGGGGACAGAGGACAGGTCCCAGTGAACTAGCAACAAGCATTTATTGAGAACTTTCTGTACATTCGCATATTATAGCTGCTCTCTCATTTAATCTTTAAAACATTATAGAGAGAATACTACTACCCCTAAATTGTAGGAAAAGAAACTGAAACCCAGATTCAATGCAACAAGAACCAGCCAAGAATCTCCTGAGAAGAAAAATGTCGCTTGCCCAAGATGCTAAATCCAAGTGGCAAGTGGGTGAACTGGGTCTAACCTCAGGGTCTGCCTGACTCTTCGGGCCATATTTTCCCACTGCACAGCTTAGCCTGTCAACACCAAACATCTGCACTTGCTGTGGTGATGAACAGAAGTGGGAGCAGGGGTAAGCCATTATTCCTCATTAACTTGTTTTCACACATTCTCTTAGCTTTCTTCTTTGTATTGATTTGGGGTTTTGGCCTCTTTTGAAAACTGTGTTTATTTTCAAGTTTACCAGCTCAGCATCAAAATGACTTGTCAAGCTTCATTCCTATGTCAGATGCTTGACACACTAGAGCAGACCTGCTCTTCCCTGGAAGGTCTTTGTGAGCTGCTGATGCTTACCTTTCTCGTGTGCATTTCTGACATGACTGTGACAGCTGTGTGCATCACTCTATTTCTTTTCTGTGTTTTACTTTCCACTCCACCAAACTAAGTTTCACAAATCCATTTCTTGGTGTGCACAATAAAGTTCTCCAAAGAAAGGTCTGGCAGCACAGGCTTATTGCTGTTATTTCTTGTTTGTTCCTCCGTTCTTGGATATGCTAAGGGATATACCACCATTACAAAAATATTAATGCTGCATTCCAGCACACTGAAGTAGGCAGGTGACAACAAGCAGGATATGGCAATGCAAGCTAGGGAAATAAATAAGCCACGGAATGGAACAACTGCCGACCCAAGAAGCCCAGACAACAGGCATCAACCATCCCATACTAACAGGGATGTCTTTTTGTTGTTACTGTGATTAATTTAATCCTACCCTACTAGCTTCTAACCTTTGGGATCAAAGTGCTCCTTGACAGACAACTCTTAGGTTTTCTTGAGCTAAGGAACATAATTCCCTGTACGGACTGCAATGGGAAAATTTTGATGAAAGGCTATAGGGTCAAAATAAAAAGGCATTTCATGCTTAACCACTGGATGCTCGTTAGTGGCATGGATCCCCAACTCCATAATGCAATAAGAGCCACAGAGACTTGAGTCTTTTTTTATTTTTCTTCACAGTGGAATTATATTCCTTGATATCTTTGCAGATTTATTAAAGTAATTCATGCCTACTGTAAAGTTTCCAAATTATATACCTTATATACACCCTCTTCACTCCATAAAATAACTTCAATTACCACGGGGGTAAATACCAAGTATGTTTTTTAGCATGAAGGGATATATATCACACCTAATGTACTGAAATCTGCTTTCTTATGTTTGACTCCACACCAAAGTCATATCTCCATGTCAACATACTGGTTTTTCATGTAAACATAACAGAGTAAAGACATTTTAATTCCATGTTCCTCCTTCTAAATCCATCAAAGACAAGTTTAAAAAATGAAAATGGAAGTTAAGTATATTCCCATAGTAATGATAGAGGTAAACATACAAAATTACAAGCCACAGGCTATGAATCGTAAATCACAAATTCTGCCATATGCTTTGAAACCTGGCCCAAAATGTGAAAAGTAACTAAGGGCTACATATAACTTCCACAGAAATTAAATTAGGATATAAAATTCCCACAACATGCTAACGACCCAGGTCTAAAAGGTCAATATAAGAATTTCTTAATAGAAACAATGAGATCTAGGGACACAGGCAGGCCAAAGGAGAAATGGGGACTGTGCCTACACAATCCCATTCTTTTCTAGAACAGGAAAGCTTAGTAGGTAAAGCTCACAAACGTACATGCCATTTTTATTGTTCACAACCCAGGCTTACAAACAAAGTGGTCTGATGACCTAGTGTGCCACTTTGTGCCTACTATACTAGTGCGATTACAAATGACACCGCCTTTCACTATGGAGTGAATGATAATTTGAATAATAAATTCTATTGTCTCTCTACTTATTGCTAAGAGAGACTGCAGGAAATGAGGTGAGGCAAACAGAAAGGACAGGATTTGCCCTGAATTATAAACAGAGGATTTTATAACTTTCAAGGGTTTCCTCTGAGCCACAGCAATACTGAAAACACTGAAACCCAAGGGAGACATCATCACTGGACAAAGGAAAAAGAGGTGAACCCGTCAATCAAGTGGTTACAATTTATCCTCCTCATTCATCACCACACATTGTTATTTATAAACAAACCCTTTGTGTTAGTTGAATTACTAAGTTAATAAATTACTTAGTTGAATTACTTGATGACTGCTAATAATTGGAAAGGACCCAAAGTGGAACAAATGTATAAGTAATTGGCAGGGAAGGTGTACAGAAGATGAAGGAAGTATCATAAAAAACACAGACTAGAACATATATATTAAGAACAATTGTCCCCTCAAAGAAGTTTTCAGCCACACGATGTCTGTAATAAAAATAACTTGAAAGAAAAAGTTAAGACATTTCAATTGTCTATAGTTACATTAAAAAGTACCTGAAGAGGGTGCCTGGGTGGCTCAGTGGGTTAAAGCCTCTGCCTTTGGCTCAGGTCATGATCCCAGAGTCCTGGGATCGAGCCCCGCATCGGGCTCTCTGCTTGGCAGGGAGCCTGCTTCCTCCTCTCTCTCTCTCTCTCTCTCTCTCTCTCTGCCTTTCTGCCTGCTTGTGATCTCTGTCAAATAAATAAATAAAATCTTTAAAAAAAAAAAAGTACCTGAAAATTTTAGTGGCTTAAAAATTTTAGAGGCTATTTTCTTTCTCCCTTTTTTCTTTCCCTTTCTCTCTTTCTTTCTCTCTCTTTCTTTCTTTCTTTCTTTCTTTCTTTCTTTCTTTCTTTCTTTCTTTCTTTCTTTCTTTCTTTCTTTCTTTTCTTCCTTCTTCCTTTTCCTTCCTTCTTCCTTTTCCTTCCTTCGACAGCGAGAGTGAGAGCGCACAAGCAGGGGGAGCAGCAGCAGAAGAGGGAAAAGCAGGCTCCCCGCTGAGCAGCAAGCCCTGATGCAGTGCTCAACCCCAAGATCCTAGGATCATGACCTGAGCCACCCAAGAACCCCAAAACTTATTTTCTCACAGATCTGCAATTTGGACAGGGCTTGGGGAGGACTGCTTATCTATAACCTACATTAACATTAGGAGAGGCAGCTCAGCTAAAACTGGGAAATCCACTGACAAAACAAATCACTCAGTGATTGGCTGCTGGGTGCTGAGTAAGCTGAGAGCTCAGCTGGGGCTGTTGACTGAGTTCCTCGGTTCTCTTCTGTATGGTCTTTCTAACTGGCTAGTTTGAGCTTACTGACAGCACAGCCATCTTAAAGCTGTTGGATTCCTTGTGTGATTGGTCACTTCTAATAGTACAGAAGTGAAGCAGCCCAGAACTGACACAGAGTTGCTTCCAGCATATTTCACAGTTAAAGTGGTAACACAGACAGCCCAAACTCATAGAGCAGAAATGGCACTAGGGCACACATACTGGAAGGTATGGCTCCTTAGACACTAAAGTGAATACCCTGAACCTTAGTGATCCACCACATTCCCCTAACTGAACTCCCCCTCAACCCTAAGAATCACCAGGGTCTCATCCATTGTAGCATCAGATTTAGACTTGAGGTGTAGGACACTGTCATTCAAACCAGCTCCAGATGTGAATGAGGTTCCTTAAGTGCAGCTCTTGATCTAAAGACATGTGAACTGATGAGACAAACTTCTAACTCCCTGACCAAAATGTCCAATATATGATGGTGAGGCAGGGTCAGAAGCACTACAATAAAGACACTAATTCAAAAAGGGGGCGGGGACAATAAGAAACACATAACAGTCCATGGCAATACTGAAATCCAATTGGGCACAGATCACAACTTCCTCCATCAAGACCCATTTCTACCACAAAAAAAAAAAAAAAAAAAGATCCATGGTTACAGCTCAGTAGATTTCTCAACCTGCTTCCTGTTTATCATTAAGTTAGGGCCCAAGAGGCCTCTTTGTATTCTATTTCTATTATCTTGTAGTCTGATATAATTCCCATAAAAATTCAATGGAATTCCTATCCATCAAATTACAGTTCACTCTATTAGATGAGAGAAACACAAAATTTTTCTCTACTTTAGAACTATGAGTAACAGTGCTATCTAGCTGAGAGGGTCTACAAGTTATGCTCTTAAAATTACCAGGTCTTTTTTCTTTTTCTTTCTTCTAGATGAGGAAGGAACTATGAGGCACCACCTTTTGTTTTTCTAATGTGTTAGCAAAGGCTTTATAGGTTCTTGACCACAAAGCCATGTTTCATAGACAGTATCATATATTTTATACTTGCCATGAAGCAATTCTTTATTTTTTTAAGATTTTATTTATTCATTTGACAGAGAGAGACACAGCGAGTGAGGGAACACAAGTAGGGGGAGTGGGAGAGGGAAAAGCAGGCTTCCCGCTGAGCAGGGAGCCCAATGTGGGGCTCGATCCTAGGACCCTTGCATCATGACCTGAGCTGAAGGCTGACGCTTAATGACTGAGCCAACCAGGCACTTCCCATGAGGCCATTTCTTATTTTGAGAAATTTTTCCTAAGAATATTAGAATGAGAAATAGTTTTAGTTTCTAATCTGGCAAGTTCTGGGTTGGAAATACTCCCTCTAATTCTGTTTAAAAATGAAGTAATTCCTTGTTTAGTTTCTCTCTCTAACTGTACTTTATCACATGTAGATAAAAGAACCCATTAACACTCTCACTATTCTATCTGGACATATTCTTTGTAAGATAAATAGGTTAATTAGATACATTTTCTATTTTTCAATTTACTATAAGCAGTAGTCTGGCCAATTGTCCTGCTAATATATAATGTGGGCTCCCTTATATGAAGTTTCCAATAGCAGTCTCCTTTCCTCTTTTCAAGCCTCCACTGACAGCCTCCCAAGACCCTCTGGCTTCTTCCCACTACCCAGTTCCAAGAAGTCTTTCAAAAGAAGCTCCAAGGGACGCCTGGGTGGCTCAGTTGGTTAAGCCGCTGCCTTCGGCTCAGGTCATGATCCTGGGGTCCTGGGGTTGAGTCCTGCATCGGGCTCCTTGCTCAGCAGGGAGCCTGCTTCCTCCTCTCTCTCTCTGCCTGCTTGTGTGTACTCTCTCTCTCTGACAAATAAATAAAATCTTAAAAATAAAAAAAGGAAGCTCCAAGAGGACAAGCCACCCTGGGCAAGAATATTTCTTGAAATAAAAATGTAAATCTGTCACAAAAGGACATATCATAACTCAGGAAAAAGTGGTATAAAAGAAAATATAGCAAGAGACATTCTGATACATACTATATACTTAGAACTAATATAAAACTCTTTGTTAACTATACTGAAATTCAACCTTTTTAAAAAGAGAGATATTCTTGTAAAGCAACCAAACTTCAAAGATATACAAAATGAGTTCTATAGAAATATAGGCCAAAAACTAGTTCATGTAAAAAGGGGAAATACTAGACTTAGTTCAGATTTTTCCACAGTACCATTAGATGATAAAAGGTAATAGAGTGATATGTGAAAAGTTCTGAGGAAAGTTTATATCCATCCAGGTTTACTGCAAGTACAAGGTTAATGACAGAAATTCATAAGCCTTAAGGACTCAGAGAACATTCACCATGAGTCTTTATGAGGGGGGAGAGATTGATGATCTATCCTGCCAAATAAATGATAACTTAAAATGAGGAACTGAAAAATAGATATGTTGTGGTTAAATACCAATGAGAATTAAATCCATGTTCAGCATGGAATTAAGACACACCAACATGGTGAACAGTGGCTACATAGCAGAAAGCAAATGTTATACCTCTTAAAAATGTGTAAATACCAATGTAAAATAATTAATGAAGAACCAAGATGGAGGAAAGTAAAGGTATTCCCAACTTACTCATCTTTCAGACTACAGATTCTATAAATGTTAAGTCTGATATTTATAATTAAAAATTAATTACATCAAAATCTTACAGTTTCTCACATTTTTAAAATTTGGAGTATCATTTAAAAATTGTAGCTTTCATTACCTGAAGTTATACAACATCTCTGGATGATTTTTCCTCTGTTAAATTCACCTTCATACACAATGATCAAGTGAGATTTATTCCAGGGATGCAAGGATTGTTCAACATCCTCAAATCAGTTAATATGATACACCACATTAGTAAAATGAAGGATAAAAATCGTATGAATATCTTAATATTCTTAATAGATGCAGAAAAGGTACTTGACAAAATTCAGCATCCACAATAAAAACTCTCAACAAAGCAGATACAGAAGGAATATATCTCAATGTAATAAAGGCCATCTATGACAAGCCCACAGCTAAAATCAGACTCCATGATGAAAAGCTAAAATTATTTTCTCTAAAGTCAAGAACAAGACAAGGATGCCAACTCTTGCCATTTTTATTCAACATAGTATTGGAAATCTTGGCCACAGCAATTAAGCAAAAGATATCAAAGGCATCCAAATTGGAAAGGAAGCAGTAAACTGTCTCTATTTACAGATGACTGATATTATATATAGAAAACCCTAAAGACTTCATCAGAAAACTGTTAGACCTAATAAACAAATTGAGTAAAGCTGAAAGATACAAAAATCAATATATAAAAATCTGTTGTCTCCTATGCAGTAATAATGAAAGACAAATTAAGAAGACAATCCCACCTAAAATTTTTTCAGAAAGAATAAAGTATTTAGGAAAAAATTCAACCAAGGAGGTGAAAGACCTGTATATTTAAGATTATAAGACATTAATGAAAGAAATTGAAGATGATACCAATAAATGGAAAGATATTCCATGCTCACAGAGAGGAAGAATTAGTATTATTAAAATGTCCATACTATCTAAAGCAAACTACACATTTAATACAAACCCTATCAAATTTTCACTGGAATTTTTTTACAGGAATAGAACAAGAGATCTAAAATTTGTATGAAACCATTAAAGACTCCAAATAGCCAAAGCAATCTTAAGTAAAAGAACAAAGCTGGAGACATCACATTCCCTAATTTCAAACTATATTACAAAGCTTTAGTAATTAACACAATGTGGTATTAGCACAAAAACA
This sequence comes from Mellivora capensis, assembly GCA_004024625.1. Lineage (NCBI taxonomy): Eukaryota > Metazoa > Chordata > Mammalia > Carnivora > Mustelidae > Mellivora > Mellivora capensis. Next base: position 143,842 of record PISX010002165.1, on the reverse strand, counting down.
AACACACAGAGGAATAGAACAATGAGAAAGCCCAGAAATAAACTCATACATATATGGTTAATTAATGTGTAACTAAGGAGCCAAGAATATACAGTGGGGAAGGGACGGCGTCTTCAATAAATGGTGTTGGAAAATTAGACAACCACATGCAAAAGAATGAAACTAAAGCACGCTCTTAAACTGTACACAAAAATCCATTCAAAATGGATTAAGACTTGAACACAAGACCTGAAACCAAAAAAGTTCTAAAAGAACACAACATGTGATAAGCTCTTTAGCATAGGTCTTGGCAAACACTTTTTGGAAATATGACACCAAAAGCAAAACAACAAAAGCAAAAATAAACTCATGGGATTACATCAAACTAAAAAACTTCTGCACAGTAAAGAAAACCATCGGCAGAATGAAAAGGCAACCTACTGAATGGGAGAAATATTTACAAATTATATATCTGATTGCACATTGGCTAATGTGCAAAATACATAAAATACTCATATACCTCATTAGCAAAACAACAACAAAGAAAACCAAAAATAAAACAATCTGAATTAAATATGAGAAGATCTGATATTTCCAAAGAATACATACAGATGCTAACATGTACATGAAAAGATGCTCTATATCATTAATTAAATGCAAATGCAAAATAAAACCATAATTATTAATCACCTCATACCTGTTATAATGGCTATTATAAAAAAGACTAGGAAAAACAAGTGTTGGTAAAGATGTGGAGAAAAGGGAATCATGGTGCTCTGCTGGTGGGAGTGTAAGCTGGTGCAGCCTCTATGAAAAACAGTATGGAGGTTCCTCAAAAAATTAAAAGTAGAACTACTACATCATTCAGCAATTATACTACTGGGTATTTATCCAAAGGTAACAAAAACACTAATCTGAAAAGACATATGTGCTCCTATGTTCATTGCAGCATTTTTTACAATAGCCAATATTGGGAAACAACCTAAGTGTCCATCAATGAAGGAATGATAAAGAAATTGTGGTATGTATATAGAGCAGTGGAATATTATTCAGCCATAAAAAAGAATGAAATCTTGCCATGTGTGACAATATGAATGGACCTCAAGGACATATGTCAAATGAAGTAAGTCAGACAGAGAAAGACAAATACATTTGATCTCACTTATATGTGGAATCTAAATTATATATATATAAAAATAAGGATATACAAATATATATATATATATATATATATATATACATATACTCATAGTAAATGTGTAAGTTTACTCATAGCTCATAGATACAAAGAACAGATTGGTGGTTGCCAAAGCAAGGGGTGGGGTGAGATAAATGAATGAATAGGTTCAGGATCTTTTTATAGTTTAAATAAACTTAATTTTTAAATTCAAGTAATTATATTTACAATTTTGTTTAAAATTAGACATATTGTAAAAGTAAAGACCGTATTTAAACTCCTATAAGAATCAACTAGAAAACTGGACAATATATGTGAAATAACTACCTTCAGACATTGGAAAATAGACAATACAGGTTAGGGTACCTGACAGAAGGAAAATAAATAAGGTGATCCCTACAACTGTTCTGCTTTTCTGACTAAAGCAATTTTAAGACCATGAGCAGGGAAGGGAACACCAAATATAGCCTGTGCTCTTGGCGAAATATTCATCATAGACTGAAGAGAATGAAATGGCTGGAAAATGTAGGCAGAGTTCCAAAAAGGATGAAGCCACACAATGAAAGAGCTCCAGAAATCTGCTGCTCCAGCAAAACCTGGAGGCTGTGCTAAGTACAAAGTTAAGTATGAATAGAGTGAATCTCCAAAAGACAGGACAAAGAATGACTCAGCTAAGAAGAAAGAATAATTGCCAGAGCTCACATACGATTGTGAGGAGTTCCCGTTTCGATGCACCAGAGTATGGTGTCCATAGTGATCACCTGGGATAGTGAGTAGACACCCAAGAGGGGTCATGATTTAGTAACAGAGTTGATCTATGCCTAAAGTTTACTATAAACTAACCCTCACATAGCCAAAAAAAAAAAGAACGCAATGAGCTCAAGCTGATAGAAAAATACACCTTTCAATATAAAGTCCAAAACTCTTTAAAGGAAGACAATGAAATCCAGACACTTGACTGTAATACACATAATGTATAGCATCCAACCAAAAATTATTAAATGGGACAATAATCAGGAAAATATGACCTATAGTCAGGACAAAACCCAGTCAAAAGAAAAAAATATGGAAATGATAAATGATGGAACTCACAGAGAAGATAATGGAGATGATGGAATTCACAGAGAAGGATAGTTAAAAGTTAAAACAGGTATTATAATAATGGATTTGTATTTCATAGAAAATATAACTATAATGAGGAAAAAAATCGGACATATTAAAAGAGCAAATGGAACATTTAAACATAAAAGTTACAATACCTAAAATAAAAATTTTAGTAGATAGATTTAACAGCAGGTTTGACTCTGTAAAAGAAAATATCAGTAACCTTGAAAACATAACAGTAGAATATAAAGTAAATGAACCACAGGAAGAAGAGAACAGAAAGTGGTCTGAAATCTACATTGTAGGGGTCGTAGAAGAGTTACAGAGAACTATTTTAAATATTAAAGGCCAAAAGTTTTCCAAATTTGATAAAAGCTACAAATCTATAGAATCAGATGACAATGAAAAAACATCTTGAAAATGTAGAAGAAAAAAACCTATAAGCCTAGACTTTTCTATCCACTGATAACACCCTTCAGAAAAGAAAGCAAAATAAGAACTTTCTTAGACAAACAATAGGTAAGAAAATTCATCACCAATAGAACTGTACTTCAGAAAAGGTTAAAAATTTCTTTAGGTAGAAGAGAAATGATATCACATGGAAATATCGCTTTAGTATCCATGTTCTTTCATAATATAGCCATACCTTAAACTATTTCACCACTGCTCTAATGATGGAAATGAAACCCATTTCTAGCTTAAAGGTATTATAAACAACAGTGCAATGAAGAGTCTTTCACAAACACACAGGTCTCAGAAGAGGGGGAAGGGTGGCATTAAGAAGCATTCAGAACAGATTTGTTTCCTTTTCCCCACTGTGAATATGCCTTCCTGAGAATCATGTCTGATGCTGTTTTGTTCCCAAATTTTTGTTATCAAAATTTTCAAACAAATAGAAATATGGAGAGAAGAGTGCAAGGAATATGCATGGATCAATCACTGCGCTCAATAATTAACTTTTTTGCAATACTTGCTTCATATTTACCTTTTTATAGGAACTGCTTCAAAGTAGAAAGCAGCCACCTTGACACTTCACCCTTTAATGTTTCCACCTAGATAACCTACAAACAAGGACTTTCTCCTACACGGACTCATAGGGTACAATACAGCAATGCCTCCAAGAAAATTAAACAGTAATTCCCTAATGACGTCTGTTACCCAGACTGGTTTTTGAAACAGACCGGTGTGTATACTTCCTACCAAATCAGTGGCGGGAGTAGGCAACAATGAAGCCCTAAAAGAAGCCCCCGACCTTTGTTCTCTCACCCTCCCTCCCCTCATCACAGTCTGAGGGCACAGGATGTCAGCAGCTGTTAAGACACAAGTTTTTCTTCCTATCATTTAAAGATTTTTTTTTCTGAGAAGCAAAGAATTATATACACCTTACAGAAAATCTGGACAGTACAGGGAAATCAGAAGCAATGAGGGAAAAGTTATCCACAAGCCCATCCCTTTTCTTTTTAAGCATCTCACTGAGGCTGATGCAAAGCAAATACTCATGAAACAAATGCTGCTGTGGGACTAAATCCTACTCAGGTCTGGTTCTTCGCCTTGCCTGCTCTGGCAGGTGGAGACGCTGGGCACATTTAGATCCCACAGTTCAGCACTATAGTTTGTAACTTGGAAATCTGCCTTTCTGCTAGAGGAGATTTGGGATGAAGGCTCTGTGTCCAGGTGCCCAAGCCAGGGCTTATATACATTTCACAGCTCTGCCTATTTAAAATATATATTTTTTTCCTATACCAAATGGTGTGTGTGTGTGTGTGTGTGTGTGTGTGTGTGTGTGTGTGTGTTTTCCCCTCCTATACCAAATGGAAGCTCCAAATGAATGAGCTGGCTTGAAGCTTCTCCTCATGGGAATATCAGAGATTTCTAAGACCTCTTCAGGAGGGACAGAAACAGCTTCCTGGTAGGAAGACAGCATTGGAGATTGTGCTTAGAGCCTGAAACACAAATAACTTCCAAAGCACTCAGTTGGGCAGCTGGCATGTGCCAGGATGTGCTCAGCAGATGGTGTCTAAGGGCTCAGCATCCCTTCTCTTTCTGGCACAGTATTTGCCAACTAGTCAGACCGCAGCCAAGGTTTCAAAGGGTAACTCTAGACTTTTCATAGGGAGGAAAAACACTCCTCTTCACCACCTCTCCATCACCAGAAGTCAGAGTTCTCACCTCTCCAGCTCCTACCCTTTCCACTCTCCACCCTGCTAGCTAACTGCCACCTACTTTTTCCTCCCTATCACCTCTGGGAAACCAGTCTTAGATTGCAGAGCCAGAACACAAACCACTTCCTTGCAAACTCTCCTCCAGGTTTAAGGGCCCATCCAGTCCCAAGACTTTTTAACCATTTCCTTAAAGTGAAACTGAGAACACAGAGGGGTAAAAACACACACCTCTGAAGGACAGTCCCCTTCCTTGCCCTGGGATCCCCAGGGTGGGCTATGGTTCAATCTTCTCCAGATTGCTGCTTTCATTAATTAGTTTTTAGGTCACTTTTGCACACAGCCAATGTCTTCCAGGATACTAGTTCCAGCCTCCGTTGTGACATCTGCCCTTTGGATTTTAGCGTGGTGACCTAAATCCTAACAATGACAACCACAATCACAAAGATGAGAGCAGCTCTAAGTCTGTCTAAGTGTTTAAAGTTTTCAGTGGTGCTCTGGTTCTGGAGCCAGACAGATGAGTGCCACTAGGGATGATGATAGTGTAAAGGGGTTGTTACTTTTAACTGACAATACAATTTGTCTCTTCAGAAAAATATATATAATTGTAAACAATTTTGGCCAAAATTATTAATCTGACTTCCTTTCCCCTCCCTCCACTCCTAGTAGGAATGGTAGAGGGAACCAAGAGGGGAAACTAAATATACAATCTAGCTTAGAACTAAATCTAATCTGAAAAGTAAACAGTCTCTTTAGTTCAGTCCCTCTTTATAAAAATGCTCAGACTCAGAGGCTCCTCTCCCATCTCTTCCTGAAGCAGAGATCTTACTGAGGTATGCAAGTCTTTCGTGATATCAGACCATGAGGAAAGCTCAGGGTTTGGGGCTCTGGCATCCTCAGTTTCTAGGAATAATCTCTTGTCCCCTGGTCACTGTGGCCAGGCTGGCCTCCAGCTAATCTTGACCAATCCCACAGCTGCTCCCCAGCTGTCATGGCCTCTCCTCACTCCTGATGCCTACAGACCCAGGTCTCTGCAGTATCTTCCCTGCACAGCCATGCGACAGAAAGGCAGGTCCATGGCTCACATGAAGGGCCCTCACTGCAGGGGTGAGCACAGCCAGGGAAGCTAAAGCACTGAATCTCCTTCTAACCACTTGCACAACTTAGCAGGGTGAATTCCAGGCTGTCCAAGATGAGGTCCTTGTCCAAATTCCTCAATGACATGAGCAATAACCCCTTCCCTTAATGAAATCCTCCTTTACATACCTTCCACCTCTCCCCTTGTTCTTCCTCTCCACTCACCAATTTCTCCTCCTACCACTTGCCAGACCAGAAAAGGGCTGGGCTGTTTGTCTTTTACTTCCCCTACATCCTGATACCTTAGAGCCAGCCTAGCTGCCTGAGCAGAAGAAAAATCTGCTCCACAGTGTGCAATGTTATAAACTAGGTCCTCCATACATGGCCTTACCCCAATACTCCAACAGAGGCAATAAAAAAATGTAAACATTATTGCAGGGAAATTATCCAACTTGCAAATTTTCTTTGCATCTCAGAAGCTAAGAATTGTCTCCTTCTTTGTCTCTGGCTTCCCTCCTTAACAAATCCTAATCTTCCTCCTCACTCCCACATGCAACCCTAGGCAGATGCCACCCTTGGGCTAACTAGGGCAAAGCTCAAATTCTCAGAAAGACAAAATTTAAAAAACACATAATGAATTTCTAGTCAGTAACTCCTTTACACCGAACAACCCCCTTCACTGGGTTACACTGAGATTGCATGTAAGATACTGTAAGATGTTGCATGTAAATTGCTTAAGAAAAACTGCTCAATTAGTATGAAATAAAATGGAGCTATTAATTATTACTTATTACCTACTGTGTCATCCAACCCACTGAAACTTAGGAGGCAGTCTGAGCAGGTGGTTCCATCTCCATTTTACAAATTACAATAATGAGGCCTCAAACTTCTACTTTCTCTAGGTCTCTCTTTCACTTTTTCTATGTAGTCAGACCAAATTAGGATTCAGGGTCTGTGATACCTTCTCCTGGACTCAAAATTCTAGTCTTCCTTTTATTATCAAGTTCCACCCCTTTTACAAAGACTTCTGGGACTTTTAGATAAATGGTCAGCAAACGTTTTCTGTTAAAGGCCAGATAACAAATATTTTAGGTGTTGCAAGCCCAAAGGTCTCTGTCATAACTATTCAGTTCTGCTGTTGTAGCACAAAAGGAGCCACAGAACTCATGAAAAAATAGCTATGGCTGTGTTCCAATAAAACTTTATTTACAAAAAAACAGGTAGTAGGCTGGATTTCACCTGTGGGGTATAGTTTGCTGACCTCTATTTCAGATCAGTCCCAAGTGTCTGGCACGGAGTGAGGAATGCAACTTGAATTTAGATACATAAATGAATAGGACAATGATTTATCCTACTGCAAATTCTTTCAGCCTTAGAAGTCACTACTGTCTAATCTAGCACTGAATTACACATGTCCTTACATTATTCAATATCATTTCATATGTCTCTTCTCTTTCCCTGTATTGATTATGAGTCTTGGAATTTTGCAGTCCGATAGGCCTAGAATTGAGAAAATTTCCCATTTGGGCAAATTAACATTGAACTTTGATTACGTCATTTACAAAATGAGGATAGGAATGCTAACTTGTAGTGGTAGTTCAAAATGACGTCGGCACAGGATTAAATGAATGCAGTCATTACTATAAATGAGCTGCAGATAGGGAATAGATTACAGTCTCTGTAGACAGACTCTTTTTTTTCAGTCACTTAGCAAAACCTTGTTTTTAACCTTCTCCTTGGTTTTCTAGTGGATGGGAATTGGGAATGGTGGTGATTTGGGTCTGACATGTGGGGGAGAGAGGCTGCAGACCTGGAGGCATGCCACATGCTGAATTGGCTTGGCTCGGCCACTGCTTCCTCTCTCTAGCTGTGCACAACTTCTGAGGCTTTGCAAAGGGCCAGGAAAGGTCCCAGTTTTTGGCCTGAGCTCTTCATTCGCAGGAAACGTTCTATAAGCTATCGATAGCAACATGTTCAAGACCCATGTTTCAAATGCACTGTTGAAGCTTTTAACCCTTTACTAAGTTAAACCCTTCAACGGATATCCCTAGAGAGAAAAGCACTATGCCTTCTTAGTGATGAACTCAAACCTAAAGTGGAGACGTGGCCAGCTAAGGAAGAAGTCGTACTATAATCAAAAGACCTGGAAGATCCTGGGTGTTAGAAGACATGAATAACCATCCCAGCACCGACTCTAATTTGCTATCTGACCTTGGGCAAGACAGTCCCATCCCCATTCTCTGGGCCTCAATATTTTCAAAACTCAGTAATTTATATCCCATCTTCATAGTTTTTTTTATCAAATATGCATATCCTCATACTTTTTTTCTCTATTTCAACTAAATGAATGAATTTATGTCCTTAGCCTTGTCCTATACAATAATACTTATTATATAATGGTACACGAATTTTATTTTTCCTATTACATGTCATATTAAGTGCATGTGTACTTATTGAAATATACATTATAACTATTATAATAAAAATTCTCCTTCACCTGTCAGCTAACATCATCCCAGGCACCACCAGTGGTCAGTGTTCCCACTTGAGGAAACACTAGATTTGAGAATGGATATCTCTGTCCCTCCCACAGTGCATGATTCCTTCAGACTCTCTGCAGCACCCGGCATCAGAGCAAGCACACACACAGCGCCTGAAGCTCTTACATTTGCACAGTCCTTTATAGTTCCAGTGTGCTTCAACACACTTAAAAAGAAGGACATGGAGGAGAGACCTTCCGTTAGCGTTTGTATAAACTTGGCAATGGAGAGGAATAATTGGAAAATCCCAAATAAGAAAGCAAACCACCCATCAGGAAGCCTCTTTGACCATCCAGCCCTGTTTTCTCATGGTGAACCAGGCACCAGGTCCTGGGTGAGAGCAGCAGCCTTCCTCCAAAGAAGCCAACTCATTTAGAAGGTGTTGATCCTAGTCTTCTCTCCTTAACCTTGAGGTTCTTGCTGTCCCTTAAACTGGGCCCTGCTCTTTGGCACTCACACACATTCATTGATAAGTTCTCTGGCTGAATTACTAGCAGAAGGGAAGTCATGGGATTCTAGGCAACTTCATGGCATTATTAAAGCAATATTTTTTGATATTATTACCAAGCCTAATGCTATGTTAAATCTGCAGTTATGGAGTTCATTCTAAAGTGCTTGATTGTGCCCAGAAGAGAAATAGTCTCACAAGTAATTTCTCAAGGAAGCTTGAAAAAAGGGTAGTGCATTGCTCAGTAAATACAACGGCCTGGACAGTTATGAGCTATCAAACTAAGTTGAATTAACTTACTGATATAACCTACAATGAATGAATTTTACCTATGAGAAGATCCCTGGAAGTTTTTGGAGCCTATGATTTTATGGATGTCTTGTGCTTATCAATAGATAGGAAGATGGATGCTATTTGATATTTGAAGGGATACTATATGAACCACATGACTTTCAATTTAATTTGTTCATGAATAATTCCTTAGTTAATCAAATGACTTAACTTTTAATTAAAACAAATAGTGATTTGTTTACATAGTGGTTAGCTATTCTCTTTTTTAGGATATAACTGATAGCAGATTAGGGTGAGAAGACGGGTGTATTTTGCAGACATCCCTTCATGTTATTTTACTAGTTTTATGGCCAAATGTCTTCCATTAGGTAACCTGAAAGTCTTGAACAATTCTACACCTGAAATTGAGTCTCAGACTCCAAAGATGACTGAGCTGGGTCCCTGAGTGTCTTCCTAAGGATGCCACCTCCCTGCAACTACCTACCTTATGGAGAAAACTGTATTTCTTAGTAAAAGGTTTTGTAGTCACATGAGTTTGATTATTTTGATACTAACCTATCTGAGTTGGCCAAGAGCAACAACAATCACTTCTCATCCACAGGGAGGGCTGAGGTCTCTAAGGGTTGGATTTGGTGTGGTAAGGTGGCTCTTCTTTGAGTTGTTTTTGTTGTCGGTTTTAATGAAAAGGGTAAGGAAAGACTGAAGGGTCAGGATGTTGGGCTGGGATTACAACAGCTTCTTATCCCTAAACAACATCCATTTCACTAGATTCAATTCAGTCTGTTGGGAGACACTAGGGCGTGTGAATCTGAACTCTGACTCTGCAACTTACTAGCTGAGGGACCCTGCAAAAGTTACATAGCCTCTCTGAGCCTCAGTTTGCTCATGTGGGAAATCACTGTAATAAAAGCATCCACTCTTGAAGTTGTTATGGAGAATAAATGGAATTATGCACACAAAATGTTTAGAACGGTGTCTGGCATGATATAAGGAAAAAAGGATAAGGATAGCTATTATATTCTTTACCACATATGCCTCTGTGCCCCCATCCTGACCTGGGATGATGCATTCCCATGCTTTCTCTTTATCTGAACCTCCTCAGAAACCACAGATTCATGCATTTCCCATCTGGCACAGAATGCTCAGGCAGACCTCCCAATCTCCCTGTTACACACTTCTACCTTTGTTATCCCTGTTCATGAGGCCGAAATGTGCTTATTTACACATTCCACAAAGCATTGTTGAGCAGCAGGATGGGCCAAGCATTGGGATAAGCCCAGGGGTGAGCAAAGCAGACAGAACTCCTACTCTTTAGTAACTTAAAGTCTAGCAGGAGACCATGAACTGTCAACAGCAATAATCATAGTGTCTGGAAATAGCAGTTGCGATGGGAACATACAGTAAGACCACCTATCTTATTCTTGGGTGGGATGGATGAGGAGTTGAGGGAGTTTTGCTTTGGTTTCCTCCATAACAAATTCTAGCACCCCCCAATCCCAGTTAGTCCTCCCCAGAGTATAAGCCTCTGATTACCAAAGGGACTAGGTGACCGAGTAGGAGATGTGTAGTATCAGTGCATCTCATGTGTCATTGGCAGCACCCACTCAGATACAAAGCATAGGATGTTAATATGGTTGTGTCTGAAGAGTCAATAGTTATTTCTTAGGTACAGACAAATACATTTTTTAACTTTACTGCTTGAATTCAAGTCCTCAAAGGAATGCCCTGGGGAGATCCTATGATTTCTAATGTTTAATTTTTTAATATTAGGATTTTATTCCAGGATTTCCAGAAATAATATGATAGGGACATTTTTTTCCCCCGATAGTCAATATCGCCACTTGCTAAATAATAAGCTCATCTCCTTTCTATTTATGTTAAATACCAATTCACTCACTCATGCAAAAAAATTTCCAATTTTTATGGGTACATTTCCAGGCTCTATGTCCTGGTCCATTTGTCAATGCTATACTTTTCTAATTGCTCTAATCCATAATATGTTTTGATATCTGATAGGGCAAGGCCCCTCTTTGTCCTTTTAATTTTTCTTGGATGTTCTTTGAAATCCACATTAAATGTCTTCACAAAGAATGAGTCTGACAGCATGGTACCGGCAAAAAAACAGACACATAGACCAACGGAACAGAATAGAAAGCCTAAATATGGACTCTCAACTCTATGGTCAATCAGTCTTCAACAAAGCAGGAAAAATACCCAATGGAAGAAAGACAGTCTCTTCAATAAATGGTGCTGGGAAAACTAGACAGCTATATACAGAAGAATGAAACTGGACCATTCTCTTACCATAGAAAAAGATAAACTCTAAGTGGATGAAAGACCTCAATGTGAGACAGGAATCCATCAAAATCCTAGAGGAAAACATAGGCAGTAACCTCTTCAATATTGGCCACAGCAACTACTTTCAAGGCATGTCTCCAAAGGCAAGGGAAACAAAAGCGAAAATGAACTTTTGGGACTTCGTCAAGATAAAAAGCTTCTGCACAACAAAGGAAACAGTCAACAAAACAAAGAGACAACCCACAGAATGGGAGAAGATATTTGCAAATGACTGTTACCCTAGATCTATAAAGAACTTCTCAAACTCAGTGCCCAAAAAACAGATAAAGTCGAAAAATGGGCAGAAGACATGAGCAGACACTTCTCCAAAGAAGACATACAAATGGCTAACAGATACATGAAAAAGTGTTCATCATCATTAGCGATTAGGGAAATTCAAATCAAGACCACATTGAGATACCACATTACACCATTTAGAACGGCCAGAATCAACAAGACAGTAAACAACAAGTGCTGGAGAGAATGTGGAGAAAAGGGAACCCTCTTAAGCTATTGGTGGGAATGCAAGTTGATGCAGCCACTTTGAAAAACAGTGTGGAAATTCCTTAAGAAATTAAAAATAGAGCTACCCTATGACCCTGCAATTTCACTACTGGGTATTTACCCCAAAGATACAGATATAGTGGAAGGAAAGGCCATATGCACCCCAATGTTCATAGCAGTAATGTCCATCATAGCCAAATGTGGAAAGAGCCAAGATGCCCTTCAACAGACAAATGGATAAAGAAGATGTGGTCCATATTACTCAGCCATCAGAAAGGATGAATACCCAACTTTTGAATCAACATGGATGGGACTGGACGAGATTATGCTAAGTGAAATAAGTCAACAGAGAAAGTCAATTATCATATGGTTTCACTTACTTGTTGAACATAAGGAATAGCATGAAGGACATTAGGAGAAGGAAGGGAAAAATGAAGGGGGAGAAATCGGAGTGGGAGACGAACCATGAGAGACTCTGAACTCCAGGAAACAAACTGAGGATTTTAGAAGGGAGGGGGCTAGGGGGAATGGATGAGCCTCATGATGGGTATTAAGGAGTGCACGGGGGCGCCTGGGTGGCTCAGTGGGTTAAAGCCTCTGCCTTCGGCTCAGGTCATGATCCCAGGGTCCTGGGATCGAGCCCCACATCAGGATCTCTGCTCTGCGGGGAGCCTGCTTTCTCCTCTCTCTCTCTCTCTGCCTGCCTCTCTACCTACTTGTGACCTCTGTCAAATAAATAAATAAAATCTTAAAAAAAAAAAAAAAAAAGAGGGCACGGACTGCATGCAGCACTGGGTGTTATACACAAACAATGAATCACGGAACCCTACATCAGTAACAAATGATATACTGTATGGTGACTAACATAACACAAAGATAGATAGATAGATAGATAGATGGATAGATAAAAGTTCAACCAAAAAAAAAAAAGGAAGAAGCGGAGTCTGAAAGTCTACTGTTGTACATATTTCTTAAGTCAAATTCTAATTTATGGATTATGCATTGCTTTTCATTATCTTTTATTTCTACTACCATTTTGTGCTTTTCATCTCAGGTTATTTTTGTTTACATAATAAAAATGGAGTAGGGGAAATATTATGGGTTAGTAATCAAAGGACCTAGACTTGAGACCAGGCTCTGCCATTTGCTGGCTGTGTGACCTAGTGGACATCATTTACTCTTTCTGAGCCTCAGTTTCTACATTTATCTCATAAGGTATCATGAGGATTCTATAAGAGAAGGCAATATATATTTTAGCAAAGTTCCTGACATATACTCGTAGAGATATTAGAAGCTAGAGGTATGAAAAATGGGCTTTGGTTTTTTTAAATGCTATGTAGTATTCAGAATCATCATTGGAGAAACTCATCTGAATGTTTCATAACTGAATAAAAGCTTGTCCTGGAACTGGGAATCTATATATCCTTTGGTTTTCAGGCAATGAACACTTTGATGGCCTCATTCTTATGGCATTACTTCTAAGATGTTTGAGCAGTAGACCATACGTCCAAATCTAGGGCTTTTGGCTGCAAGCTGCAAAGAAAACCCCTAGATTTCAAACAGTGCATCTGCCAAACTCAAATGGGCTGTGGTCCTACCTTGATGTCGTATGAGATTAAGACAACACATAACACAACAGGTGAACAGGATAAATCATGGGGCAGGCGTCTGCATCTAGGAAAATTACCCTATTAAAGATTATCAGGAAATCCATCATCTTGGTCTGTACATAACTCCATGTACAGCATGCGGTTGTCAGTTTGTATTTGCTACTGCTCAAGTAGAGGAAAAGGAAAAGGCAAAAGTGTGAAAATAAGTCCATAAATATCTCTGAAGAGACTACTGCAAATTTAATTAACTGAGCAATTGAATCTGACTTCCTTAAATTTAGATCTGAAATATTGGGGTTCTTCCAGAGCTTTCCTCCTATTCGAATGGGGCAGGGCTGGGGGAGAAAAAACACAAAAAAGCTCCACTAAATTTTAGCTCAGTAAAGTTTCACTATTAAAAAGGGATTAAAAGAGGAATCATTATACCCTTCCTAATCAGTGGAGTACACTGGAAAACTGTACCTCAGTGGGTCTAGGCAGTTCTCATTAAATAAACCAGGTAGTTCTCGTTAAATAATCCCACCATATTACACAAACATCATGATCCCTACTAAGTGTAAAGCACCTGAAACTGTGGGAAATCATACGGTGCCCAAGATCTGGTCTGGACCCTCCAAGCATCTAAGTCTAAAGGAAGGTACAGATGTGGTGTACATGTGTCACTAGAGGCACAGGTCCAATGAAGAGAAGAGGACAGGAACAGAATCATCAATTGCCAGGCCACAGTACAGAGGTGGTCAGGAACACTGAGTCAGAGTGGTCCTCATACAGGGTACACAGTCAGGCCACCTCATGCTCCATGCAGAAGTGTGGCAGGCCACCCATGCCCACTGGCCAACAGTGGTGAGAAAGACTTGTCTTCTCTTCTCCTCCAGGGAGCAGGTTAAGTTGTGAGGTTGGAGTGGTCTCTACAGGTCCTAGTAGTCCCCTCCCCTCCTCCTAGCCATGCCTTTTCTTCCTGCCTGCCTCCCTTCCTCTCCTTCCTCCCTTTCTTCCTCCTTCTCTTTCTTGCTCTTTTACTTTCTTCTTCCCTCCTTCCCTTCTTCCTTCCTCTTCTGCTTCCATTCCTTCCTCCTCCCCTTCCTCCTCCATGTTCTCTCTTGTCCTGATGCCCACACACACTCTCTCCTCTCTTTCCAACACACCCCACCAATATACCACGCAAGAGAGAGCATCCTCGATATGCATATTTGGGCGGATAGGAGGTCCCCACTGGACTTCCGCGTACACTGTCTTACTAATACAGCTCTCACCACAGTCTTACACTAGGGCGGTAGGGATTTCAAGGACCTAACACGGAATAATACAGCAGATATGATAACTTTTTTTCTCAGTGGCTAGCAAACTGTGTTTTTCGGCTCCATCAGCAGTAGAGGGGAGCACAAAAGCCCTTACTGGAGAATTTCACACAGGCTGGCCTAATGTGAGAGCATGTCTTAGAGGAGCTGAGGTTTGAGCCAGGTTTGATACAGCACAACTTTCTATTTAGGGGAGCACAGATCACAGGTTAGCCCTGGAAAGCCCCATCTCTTCACTCCCATCTCTGGGGGAGTGGAGCAGCGAGACCTTTAAATCTAAGCCATCTGTAATTAAATCTAAAACATGCTGCTTGAAATCATTCTCTAAGTTCCTCATCTCTGAGCTCATGTCAGGTTAGAAAACTCAGAAACAGGGCCAGGAGCGTATTTATTCCCAGAATATTTGGGCTGATATTGCCATAATGATACTTGAAATTATAACAAAATCTGGATATTTCACAAAGAGGTACTTATCACCTGGGTCCATGAGTTCTCGGACACTTCTAAACCGAATATTTTGAGCATCTGCTTTAAGCATCTTGGGGATGTCTGTGCAAGTCTCCTGCCTCTAGGAAATAGTATTGCTTCTTTGGGGTTTATGATCCTGTTTTTGGAACAGTTGGCAAGAGATAGGACTGTCAGTTTTTGTCGACAGCATTTGGCGACTGAAAATATGCGATCATGAAGGGGGCAAGTCTTTCTACCTGCATGCTGCACACTGGGTGTTTAATGTGCTGTCCTTACAAAATCACCATGAGTTAGGCACTGTTAGCATTCGTTCTTTACAGGCCAGGAAAACAGGGACAGAGAGGGCAAGTAATTTGTGCCTTTAATCACCCGTTCAATGAATGTAGGGCAAGATGCCAGGTCTATGAGGACAGAGAACTTTGATTTTCTCCCCTGCTATTTCCCAAGCATTTGCACAGTACCTGGCACATAGTTACTGAGCAAATACTCTGTGCTTGAATGAAGTGACCAGACGGCAAGAGAAACCCAGCAATCTGGCTCCACTGTCCTCCTCAGGGTTGAAGGGGACCAGAATATGCTACCCCAAAACTTAGCACTTTAGCATGAGGATTATTTTGAACAGTTAATAACTGAGCAAAGGCAGATGTAGAAAAAGCTCTCTACTCTGTCCCTTCTGTCTGAAAGTGGGCAATAAATTTCCCTTTGTGAAAGTGTCCCCCTCTCCACCCCTTACCGGGAAGAAGAGACCACTCTTATTCCTGGAAACAGCATCTTTTTGAAGCTATACAAACAAATCTTATTGAATTTTTCTCCTCCATTAGGTTTTCCCCCATATATTTGCCCCCCCACACACACAATTTACTGCCCCTAGAGGCCCAAACTCTCTTTTTTTGTTTTGTCACTTCTCCACAAATGAATGGCTCTTTGTTGAAATGGTAATATTAGCTCTTAGACCTAACTGCTTCTTTAGCTTTTCACTTCCTTTTCTGTGATCAACCCCCCCCTGTACACATACAAATGAGAATATTAACATCAAGTAAAATTTGTATGCATTTAAAACTGTAAATCTACTTTTGTCTGTTTAATTTACACAGCCCTGACACTGAACCTCAGAAAGTAGAGGAAGAAAGTGTTTTTCTCTCCATGGTGCATAATGTCATTTCTCTCTTCTCCATTCTCCCCTGCCTTTCCCCATCTTCCCCCTAGACGAGTGGTTCTGAAATTTTCGCCTGCATTCCAGACGCCAGCCCCTAGTTTGTGATCAGGAGGTCTCCGGTGAGGCCTGAAAATCTACATTTCTAATGAGCTTCCTGAGGCTTCTGATGTTGATGGTCTGAGCAGCGCACCTGGAGAACCTCTGCCCAATAGCATAAGATTCCTTTTAAACTCCACATTTTTGGGGCACCTGGGTGGCTCAGGGAGTTAAGCCTTTGCCTTCGGCTCAGGTCATGATCTCAGAGTCCTGGGATGGAGCCCCACATTGGGCTCTCTGCTCAGCAGGGAGCCTGCCTCCTCCTCTCTCTCTCTCTGCCTGCCTCTCTGCCTCCTTGTGATCTCTGTCTGTCAAACAAATAAATAAAGTCTTTTTTAGAAAATAAATAAACACCACATTTTTATACAAACATGCCCTCGTTTTTCCACCACAAGAAGGAAAGCTATTCCCATTTGCAATATGGAGGGAATGAGAGACTAACTGAAAAGGGCCGCATCGCTATCGCCACAGAAGCAAACTCCAGCAGCTCAAGAAGATGTTGCTAAAATAATAGGGAAGGCCCATCACTGACAATTAGAAAACCTGGTCTCAAGTCCTAGCAACCCCTTGCTCTAGCAGCCTGGCCCCAGGCCAGTCAGTGGCCCTGTGTGCCCCTCATTCTCTAACAGGAGTGTGTAGCTAGCCCCTGTCTCTCCTGCGCCCCACAGCTGCTGGGAGAATTCTAGGAGGAGCCGGGGACAGCACTTCACAGGCTGTGGAACTCTCCAGGACTGCGGAACCAGTGCCTGCTATTAGCCAGTCAGCTCATGAAGTCATAATGTTGGTCTTGAAACTAGAATTAACTCTGGTGGGTGACGGGTGAGTGCAGAAGGAAGCGTGGGCTCTCTTTATATACTGTACAGCTGAAACAAAATGAAACAGCGAGATGTTTCCAAGTAGAACATGGAAATTAAAGCTATATACTTCCAGATGAAATATACTTCATTATCACAGGCCAAACATAAAATAAATAGGGCAGAAATACAGCTATCTGTTCCCATAAAGAACAGGGAGGAAATTTGGGGAACAATTCCTGAGTAACTTTAAATGCCTCTTCTATCTTTTTACTGCAGAGCCAAGAAGGGCAGAAAATTATGACAAACTAATTATTATGATGGATAGGGAGCCAGTCCCTTACGTTAGCTACACTGTTGGAGCAAAGAGCGGCTCCACAGCTCACATACTTCAATAGGCAAGACACTCTAGATGATAATGGGCAATACAGATTAACAACATTATGTTAAAACAGGATAATTATTCTTTTTCATTTCCTAGTTCTTTTCCATGAACCTGGTCCTGCTTCACATTTTTCTGTCTCTTACTTTCAAGGCACTATCTGTGTATATCAGGCAGGCTCCCTCCTGCTAATTAAAGGTGATGTTGTGCTTGCTTTTCCTGTGGTTTCCAACAGCAGGGGTCCAGGGACCAGAGATTGATGAAACCACTGCCAGGAACCGCCCTTTCCAAAGACAGGACTAGGTCATGGGAGGACCGGGGATACAAAGCAAACAAGCTCTGCAAAAATGAATTCGGCTTTTCTTTTCTTTCTTTTTTTCTTAAGTGCTTTTTTAAGAATTTTAACAATGCCTTCAGCAATCTGGTGTGAGGGTGATGAGCTCAGAATTAAGAAGTGGGCTTTCTGTACTTCGGGGGGAGATAAATGCCAGACAGCATCACGTAATTAAGCAGCCATTCAGCCACGCAAAGGAATAAATCCGTCCATTCACCCAGGTAATCAGTCAGCTTGTCATAACCAGTATCTATTAAGTAACTACCATGTGCCAGTCATGAAAGTTCACCTGGGGACACAGTACTGAATGGTACAGACGTGAGCCTGACAATTCGAAAAGGGAAGATAAAAATAGAAGGGCAAAGATGCAGAATGGTTGCAACTTGTAATGAAGTGTCAGGAAGGAAAGAAATAGGGGCTGAGACAGAACTTCACAGAGGAGACTACTTCCTGTAGAGCACTCACAGGAAGGCACCTTCGAGGGGGTGGTGGATTCACTGAGACCCAAAGGTCTAATCTGAGCCAAAAAGTCCAAGGAAGGGAGAGGAACTATCTAGTCAAGAGAGCAGCATTTTCAAGGCAGGAAGGCCTGGAGTGCGGCACAGCTAAGACCTGAATGAGGTGAGAGAGGCTGGGGCCAAGTGAACGACCGGGAAGAGGGGCAAGATGTGGCTACAGAGATACACAGAGACCAGGTTCGGCAAGACCCTGTGGGTCTTTCCAAGTACAGACGTAGAGTCTGGCACTTTCTCTAGTGTAGCAGAAACAAAAGTAGAGCTTCCCTATGACCCTGCAATTGCACTACTGGGTATTTACCTCAAAGATACAGATGTGAAAAGAAGGGCCATCTGTACCCCAATGTTTATAGCAGCAATGGCCACGGTCGCCAAACTGTGGGAAAGAATCAAGATGCCCTTCAATGGACGAATGGATAAGGAAGATGTGGTCCATATACACTCTGGAGTATTATGCCTCCATCACAAAGGATGAATACCCAACTTTTGTAGCAACGTGGACGGGACTGGAAGAGATTATGCTGAGTGAAATAAGTCAAGCAGAGAGAGTCAATTATCATATGGTTTCACTTATTTGTGGAACATAACAAATAACATGGAGGACATGGGGAGATGGAGAGGAGAAGGGAGTGGAGGGAAATTGGAGGGGGAGATGAACCATGAGAGACTATGGATTCTGAAAAACAACCTGAGGGTTTTGAAGGGGCAGGGGGTGGGAGGTTGGGGGAGCCAGGTGGTGGGTATTGGGGAGGGCACGTATTGCATGGAGCACTGGGTGTGGTGCAAAAACAATGAATACTATTACGCTGAAAAGAAATTAAAAAAATAAAAAACAAACACTGGGAGGGTTTCGTCACAAGAGTGATGCGAGCTTCCGAGAATGGTCAGAGGGCGCGCAGTGGAAGCAGGGAGCCACTAGGAGGCAGTAGTTCTAGGAAGAGAGCACCCGGTGTGGGGGTGGGGGTGCTGTGAAAATGAAGGGAGTCAGGGAGACTGAAGGCAGAGTTTGGAAACAGGCTTTGAGACTTGCTGCTGATTTGGGTAGAGGTGGGGGTCATGAAAGAGGAGAACCGTGAACGACCTGGAGGTGGCTGGCTTGAGTGTCTAGGCGGATGGCAGGACCTCTCTTAATGAGAGTGGCTAAAGGGAGGTTTAGGGGTAAGAGAATCAAGGACTGCTTTTAGAGTCTACGGAAATCCTCCGAAGTCCTCAGCATTCCAACAGCATGTGCTGTGTTCACATGGACCCTGGGCCACTCTCATTCCACACGAAACTGTATCCTGAGAAGCTACCTGGAAATGCACTCTGTTGGCTGATCCTCGGACAATATCCAGTGCAGACTCATGACGTCCCCCGACCAGCAACCCAGGCAGCTGCATTTCACAAAGATGTTACCCAGAGTGGTGGCAGAGTGGTTTCAGTTCAAGGGCTTGGTAAAACCAGGGAAACCTATACCCAAAACGCCGGGCCACGCTTTCACTACAGACACTGTATTAATGACAATCGGTAATATCTGTACCTCACTTTTAGATCACAACATACTTTAAGACACTGCTTCTAAACCTTTAGTATGCATCCAAATTACCCGGGCATTTTGTTAAAACAAAGATTCTGATTCTGTAGGTCCAGTATGAACCTGGAAGTTTCCATTTCTACCAAGCTCCTGAGTGACCCTGCAAGTTTGCATTTCTACTAAGCTCCTGAGTGACCCTGAGTGACCAGCCTGCAGAGGACATTTTGAATAGGAGGACTGTCACACACCTTTCCCCTACGACCCTATAACAACCTCCAGAGAAGTTTAATCATCTCTATCATACAGATGAAAAAAATAAGAGAGTTTTAAATTACATCTTCTTTAAACCAGGAACAGTCAATAGGATCTAGGATGTAAACCACGGTTTCCCAGTACGAGTTATAATTAGGAAATCTGTGAGGCTACGCAGGTTTTAATGTTGTTTATTTAACCAAGTTGTGATTTTGGCAAATAGGTAAAAGAAAGAAATATTTAAATCAAATGTGATCAATATATTTGCATGAGGATCAATTCAGGAAAAAGGTTTAAGACTAACTATATTTAACGGATAATCTTTATGTGTGTGTATATAATTTTATTCATATTTAATTGAGGTATAATTTACATACATTAAAGTGCACAGATCTGAACTATTCAGTTCAGTTTTATTCATTTTTAACTGAGATATCATTTACATACATTAAAATGCACAGAGCCAAAGTGTAACCACCACCCAAACCAAGATATAGAGCATTTCCATCATTCCAGAAAGTTCTGTCATGTTCCCTTCCAGTCAGTTCCTTGATTTCTATAAACAATTATAACTTAGGCCTATTCCTGAATTTCACCTAATGGAAATCATATAGTACAAACTCCTTTGTGCCAGCTTCTTTCACTCAATACAACATTTTGAAGTTCATAGCCAG
The DNA here is from genome assembly GCA_004024625.1 of Mellivora capensis. Taxonomy (NCBI): domain Eukaryota; kingdom Metazoa; phylum Chordata; class Mammalia; order Carnivora; family Mustelidae; genus Mellivora; species Mellivora capensis. The sequence continues at coordinate 123,134 of PISX010002165.1, read as the reverse complement.
CATTTTTTTCAAGAAATATATTATCTCTCGCTGTATACTATCTGCAGTTTTCCTTCACCATGATTTTATGATTCTCCCACAATGAAATTTTTCCCATTTGAGACTAAAATTACAGAAATTACATATCTAGCAACCGTCTGATTGATTGAAGCGTTTGAGTGTACTAATAAAGTTTGGCCAAACTTTACTGCCAAATAAAAACACTTTTTGCTGCTAGTTTAGTCTTTTGTTGACTGACCATGTGAGTTATTTAATTGTACATTGTGGATTTTCTCATACTGCTCTTAACGCTGAATACTCTAAAACAAGAAATGTCCTCCAGCAAAATGAACGGCAATAGCAGCAACATCTTTAAGACAGAGATGTATTGTTCAGTCTGCTTGTATTCAAACAGGAACTCGTTCTTCAGCCTACCTTTTTTTTATTCTCAGCAACAGCCCTAGCAAAGGTAGAAATTTTCCTGAGGAACAACATATGCACACACACGCACATCTACACAGCTTACGTCGAAGATCCAGCCTCCTTAGGTCACCTGGGTGGCTCAGTGGGTTGGGCGTCTGCCTTCGGCTCAGGTCATGGTCCCAGGCTCCTGGGATCAAGCCCCGCATCGGGCTCTCTGCTCAGCAGGGAGCCCGCTTCCCCCTCTTTCTCTGCGTGCCTCTCTGCCTACTTGTGATCTCTCTCTGTCAAATAAAAAAATTTTAAAAATAATAAGTAAATAAATAAATAAAAGACCCAGCCTCCTGCCAACTAACCCAGAGAACAGACTCGCCTGGGTCAGCCATAGTTGGCCATGGATGATGAGTCAGTTCAGACCACAGGGGCCCTGGTGGTAGGGGTCATGTAGTTGGGTTTTCCTAGCACCCTAGTTTCTGCATCTCTGTGATGTGGAAGTTCCAGAAGCCAGACTATATACCATGCCCTAAGGCTGTGACTGAAATAAACTCTAAAGCCTCACTCAGCTGTCAGTTCCATCACACACACACTCACACACGAGTGCCTGGTGTGTACAGAGAACCAGCAGGGTGCCTCTACGTGGCTCCTCCCACTCACGGAAACAACGCTTGACTTCCATCCTGCTGACCAGCAGCCCCCTTGTCGGGGCTCATCACTTTGCCGACAGGGTTTGGAAGGAATTTGTGTTTCGGCAGGAGTTTGTTTTCATTTCAGTTTTTATTTTTTGTCTCTAAGAATAGGTGGTAAAATTATATTTCCCTATTTACCATGTAAGGTTGGGGATAAACTGCTGTCATGACTAGTTCTATCATATTGAAGAATTTTAGAGAGTAGCAGATTTTAAATTGTCTCTTTGTAATTGGAAAGCTCGCCCTGTGAGCCACACAATGGCATGTCCAAAAGAATAAACATTCTCTCCTACCCATCTTTGAATTCCCAACACCTAGCCAAGGGCTGGGCATACACAATACCCAATAAATATTTGTGGTATCAGTGGCATTCTGTTAATCTAAAATAAAGTAAAATAGCACAGATGTTTGAAAGGAGCAGTAAAACAGATATTCCTTTCACTGACAAAGGACAGAATAGTACGGAAGAAGTAGATAGACAACAAAAATATACTTTGGAAAAAATATATATCATGAAAATTTCTTTGAAGTGATCCTAATGCTTTGTAGAACAAAAAAAAAAAATCAAGCTATAATTTTTATACTTTTTACCCAGTTTCAAATTTAAGTGTTCAGAGCACATGATTTTACTCTAAATAATTACTGAGTGACAATCACATACAGATATATTCAGTGGCATTTAATCAAAAATGGCTCCCATAGTCATTCACTAATATATCAGAATCACACTTAGGTATTAGATTTTTAATCAAGAAATGATCACCCTTCTCATGAATACTGATTCTGATGGCACAAATTGTCAAAGATGTGAAGAAATACTATTTTGAATGGTAAGTTGCATTTCTCATTAAAAAATTGATACTTTTGTCTGCCATATTTTTATTAACTTTGCTTGATTTGGTCCTCTGTTTTCTTCCAGAATCATTGCACCAGCTGAGGTGGGGAAGTGGCAGAGAAGTGAGAAGAGGAGAAGCACAGAGTCTCCTTTCTGATTCTCCAACACAGGAAGCAAGTCCTCACATTCTAAGCATTTCCTTTTCTCTCGCCCGAAATGCCCTGTCCCTAGCTCTTGGTGGCACCAGCTCATTCTCATCCTTCAGGTTTTTGCTCTAGTATTCTCTCTAGAGAGACCCCCTCCAACTCAGTCCACAGCGGCTGCCTTAGCAGCCTTCTGCCTCATCACCTTCAACTCTGTAGTCGTGCTATTATCTGTTGGCTCGTTAATTGTCTGTCTCCTTCATTAGAATGGAGGTTCTGTGAGGACCGGCATTATATCTGTCTTGTTCACCATTACAGCCCCAGAACCTAGCCCAGTGCTAGGCACATGGTGGGCACACAATAAATATTTGAAGAAGGAAATGAATAAATACATGAACCCACCACTTCTATTTACAGAGCACTTTAACTGGACACAACTTGGGGATCTGCCTAAGGCTATGTCTAAACTCGGCCTCCCAGGGCTTGATGAATGCAGGAGACAATTAGTCATGTTCTTTCAGGTTCATTGGCTATTTCTTTGCATTCCTTTGGTAACAGGACAATTATGCAGTAAAGAACTGCTCGGACGACATAGGTTTGGTTTACGTGAGAAACTGGGATGGGAATCAAAGACTGCTTCTCTGCTGTCGCTGGAAGAGTTCATGTAACGTATTGTGCCATTCATAGCAAATGCTGAGAGTCTGTGGTCAACCCTGTGGACACTTCAGAGGTTGGCAAACCAGAAGACATGCTCACAAGAGGTTAAAGTGAGGTGGCTGTGACATTAGTCTTTTATTCAGTTGCCTACAACATCTAGCAGCATTCATAATAGCTTTTTTTAACTTACATTAGTTCTCAGAGTCATTCATGCTCACTGTATACAACTGAAAAAAATATATATCTCCCAGAGCATTCAGATACCAAAGAAGATCCTTATACCATGTTTCATAGTATAGAATGGCTTTGCAATATGACTATCTAAATTCCAAAAATAGCTTGGCCACTTACTGATTTTGTGACTAAGACAGATTGCAAATGGCCACAAATGTTTCCTATCCCTATACACATGCCTTCTTGCAAAGGGACCATGCCACTCTTTCGATCAAGAGGTGGAATCTATTTCTCCCCACCTTGAATCAAGATTTGGCCTGATATGGCTGCTTTTGGTCAAGAGACTAACAAACATAACACTAGCAGGGGCTTGAAAAATGCTTGGGTATTGGGGTTCAGCCTCTCTTAGAACACCTCATCACCCTGTGAATAAGCCGTGGTTAGCCTCCTGGAGGATGAGTGACCACACAGAGAGGCCCAACTGTCCCACTGTTCTGGTGAAGGCTGAGAGATGGGGGTGAGGTCATCTTTGACCATGCAGCCCAAGCTATGTCATCCCAGTCCCGAAGAATTTTAGTCAAGCCACAAAATTATGGCAAATACTAAATGATCATTTGTTTGTTTTAAATACTGTATGTTGTTAGCATAAGGTAACTGATATGATGATTTTGGGCAAACTGCTTAATCTCTTAAGCCTTTTTCCTAATCTGTAGCAATAATAGTATATTTTCCATACACCTTGCTTCAAGCAGAAAGTGAAACAATTTAGCATCATGCTTGGCACATTGTAGGTGCTATTTACATTCAATTGATTTCTTCTAGGCTTCTTAGAAGATTATTTTCATTCACATGTCATTAGTCCAGCTAATCTTTATCTGTAACATAAAACTACTGCCTCATTGTTTATTATTTATGTTGTTTCCAGCTTTTCAACTTTAACCCCATCAGAATCTCATAGAAGCACCCCTGTGCCACACTGAAATGGAAGGTGGCTTTTCCAGAGCATTTGGGAACTTCCAAGAAACTACTTCAAGGAGAAATAAGAGGGACTCTTCTTGTGGAACAAACAGAAAAATTCTAATTTATTCAATACGATGGTCTGTTTTAATCACTCAAGCTGGAGGAGGCAAGGGGATCCCCAAGGCCTGAAAGCTTTGCTCTGGGAAGATCTGTGCTTGGTAACTGCACAGCAAAAAGTCCTTCGTTGCTCCAAACCACATGTATTTGTTCTGAGATTTTAAAACTCCTCTAGTGATTGGCTCATGGCAAGTCTAGATCGAAGGGGTTGTTTCCCAAATTACTAGAGACAGCTCAGCAGACTACTGAAAAGCTCCTCCCTGGGATGAGGTCCTCCTCATCCTCCAAGCAGACTCTACACATGTAGCTGCTGTCAGAAGGTTTGCAGAACCCGGTTGGTCAGCAGGGCAGAAGCCTCTGAAAGGCTGGGGCTAAAGGTCATGGCCACAGCATGCCAGGCATGCTAACTTCCACGGTGATTCTAGTGATCCACATTTTCAGGTGTCCTGACAAGACTACCTCCTCTGGTGTAGGCTGTAGTCTTAGAAAATCCCAGAAGGTGCACATGGGCCTTGCAGCCTCATAAAAGTGCTTCCTGAGGTTTGAAGTGGCAGGAAACAATCAGCTGTTGTCCAGAGAAGAAGAAAAGGTCCAGATCCCGATAAGGAAGGGAAAATTGTAAGCTTCATGAGAAAGACCAAAAGAACTGGAGATGATTTCTGGTGTGTGTCTCTATCCTTCAGATTACAGGTAATAGGGATGATGATACAGAAACAGACATTCTATGCATTCATGAATTGGTAAGCCGGTTCTCACCACGGTCTTTGCTAAATCATTTTAGCTTCTACTTCTTAGCAACTGGTTATACATTCCAGCCATGCTATCTGCTCTGACCTACTTTCCTTACTTTGTGAGGGGGGAAAATCTCCGCAGGAACTATGCTCAATCAATATCCAAGTTTCAGCCAATTATCAAGTCAGCTGGACTACAGTTTCTGCCTCCAATTTTTATGCATTCAAGAAAAATAAAGCCTCTTGTTCTTTAAATTTATATCTTGTTGTCGTTCTATATAATTTGTGGAGTTTTGTTGGTAAATCCAGTACAATGGAAAAAGATGACACTGGATTTACTCAGCAAACTGCTTTTCTTAGACAGTTCTCTACAGAGAGGAGCTCCTCCAAAAATACTGGCAATGCTTGCCTCATTCAGTGGCACGCTTTTACTGTCAATCATAATGCATCTACATGGCTACTCACTCGGGCAACAGACACACATGCTGAATGTTTGCCTTAATATATTTATTTTATTTGAAAATTATTCCCTGCCTTTTAAAAAAAAAAAATCTGTGGCAGCTTACACTGAGAGATATATAAGATAATGAAATCAAAAAGCAATAGAGAGGGGATACAAAAACCTATACTGAGAGTGGGAATATAAATATTACAACTACATTGGTTAATAGAGGGGGATAAGCATTATCTTTATCTCTGACAACACAGAAAGCATTGTGATCTGTTGGAACAGTCAAAAGACCTGGATTGAGACAGAGTGTGGATCCCAGAAACTTCATGGAATGGGAGAATTCAGGCAAGTTACCAACTCTTCCTGAAATCCAGTTCTTTCTACCCTGAGGCTTATAGTAGACATGCCATAGAATTGTTGTGAGGAGTAAATAATAACACATATGTAATAAAAAAAATAAACACATGGGTATTAACTGCGAATCAGGCACTACTCTAGCACTTTTCATGTATTACTTAAATTCTGAGAAGGATCCTGTGACCCTTGACTAGTATTCCAGTTTTACTAATTTGAAAATTTGAGGTCCAGAAAGTTAACAAGGTGCATAAGGTCACAAACCAGTGGTGGGTAGCTAGTATTCAAAGCTGGGGGTCTGGATCTAGAATCCATACTCTTAACCACTCTGTGATGCTCGCTCTCAGTGACTGAAATGAGTGCATCAAAATAAAAAGGGAATGGGTGGGGCACCTGGGTGGCTCAGTGGGTTAAGCCTCTGCCTTCAGCTCGGGTCATGATCTCAGGGTCCTGGGATCGAGCCCCGCATCGGGCTCTCTGCTAGCAGGGAGCCTGCTCCCCCTTCTCTCTCTGCCTGCCTCTCTGCCTACTTATGATCTCTCTGTCAAATAAATAAAATCTTAAAAAAAAAAAAAAGGAATGGTATTCCCATTACTCTCATCAGCTTCCTGGCAGCCAAAGCAAAGAAGGAAATAGTTTATATATAATAAATACATAACACATACATGATAATAAATACACATAAAATAAAATAAACTACCTTTAGGAAAGACCCCACTTCCCCTACTGAGGTGTCTGGGCCTTGAGTCAGCCTCCAGCCCTGACCTAGCAAAGACAGGTCTTCAGGCAGAGGGTGGGTGATGGTGCCACTGGTGATCTGAACCAGTAAGTTCCACAGGAGATTCTTGGGGACGCTAAAGACTGTTGAGCACTGAGATCGGCCCTTTGCCACACTTAGTTGGGGTGGTGAGCAGGAATGCAGGTGGGCTAGTCCACACAAGCAGCGTCACTTCCTAAAAACAATCCTCCTCAACTTCACTCCACAGCACTCCCCACGAGATGCCCATTATCCATTCTGGCTACTGGTCAAGCACTGCTTCAACAGAATTCTACCATGGTTCAAGCTACATCGGGACATCCGATGAGGGAATTGAGGGGAAGGGTACTTGACAGTTTCTACCATGCATTTACTCAAGAAATGCCTTTACCAGCAAGGGGATAAAATTCAGCTCCGCACTGCCTGAAGTCATCAGGAGTCAAGGCCAAGGGAGTAGTCTGGAGATAGCTGTAACATCCAGATGACAGACTGAAGCCTCGTTTATTCTGGAGCAGAGGTCTGTACTATGCACTTGAGGGTTTTCTGAAGTACTGAAGGTAAGAGCAATTCATTTGTCCACTCTTTCCAAAATTTACAAAATCTTGGCTTTCAGCATATCTGTGTCCAAAGGATTAGAGCTGAAAGAAACTGAGTCAGCTCTTTCTCTTAGGAAACGATTCAAGGGGGAGGAGAACAGCTGCACTTTATGCTATTCTGGACAACGTAGTCACCAGTAACACTGCTAAAAAGCACACTTTTTTTTTCAAGATTTATTTATTTACAAGTGTGAGAGAGGCAGAGGAAGGAGGAGAGAGATTCGGAAGCAGGTTCCATGCTGAGTGCAGAGCCCGAAGCAGGGCTCAATATTACAGCCCTGAGGTCACAACCTGAGCTGAAACCAAGAGTCAGAGGCTCACCTGACTGCACCACCCAGCACCCCTAAACAGTGTACTTTATAAGTATTTTTAGTTCAAAGAGAGAACCAACCTTTCTTTTCATCTCCCGCAACACACACACACACAGTCTCTCTCTCACTCAACACACTCACACTCATACACATACACACTGATTAGTGTGGTCAATGTAAACTTTAAAATATTAAGAGAGCAGGGACGCCTGGGTGGCTCAGTTGGTTAAGCAGCTGCCTTTGGCTCAGGTCATGATCCCGGCGTCCTGGGATCGAGTCCCACATCGGGCTCCTTGCTCAGCAGGGAGCCTGCTTCTCCCTCTGCCTCTGCCTGCCACTCTGTCTGCCTGTGCTCTCTCTCTCTCTCTGACAAATAAATAAATAAAATCTTTAAAAAAAATATTAAGAGAGCACAGGGAATTTAAAAGCTGTTGCACATTTTTAATTTATAGCAAAGAAATGTTGTTATTTTTTATGAGTCACCCATTAAGATCTGCTTTGTCCATTAAATGTGAGTTTAGCTAAACCTAACACAGTGGTTGGCCCATTGGACACTTAGTAAATCTTTATTGAAAAAGCCAAAGGGTAGATATCACTTATTAGGCAAAACCCTAACATTATAAGTAAAAGACAAATTGAGAAATTTCTATAATCTCTAGGAAGAGGATGCTGGCTATTTGTGTGGTAAAAAAGTAATTTGGTCTAGATGATTTCCCCTAGTTATGCTGGGCATAGAGTTATATTTGAGCAATAACTATGTAAATGCTAAAACTTTAAAAAAAAGTGGAAAATAAAAGAAAATGCCTCCACCATAAAAAAATCACTGACAGACTTGAAAATCAAAACACACTGGAAAATTGGCAAAAAAAGAAAAAAATCCTCTAACACTAAATTCTCAAAATCATATCATTTAAATGTTAAGATGGGACTATTTTGTGTATTTCAATAGTTTAATTTGCTTCTGTGACTCTTCTTTCCTTCTGCTATCTCTGTCTTTTCTCTCCATTCTACCCCATTATGTGACATTTAAAGGGAATGAAAATAAAAGTTTACATCAAAACTGTGTGAGACACAACCACAAGGGAAATTTTGATTGCACCACTTAACAAAATTGTCTCATACTGTCTTTATACTTAGTCACATCCATTCATTCAATGAATATACTCAGTGGATGTCTCAACAAGTATTTACTGATCATCCACCAAGTGACAGGCACCATGCTAGACACTAGAAGTGGAACAGAAAGGTTTTCCCCCACTAGAATATGGAGGTCATAGTGTAATTAGGTAGATAGACATTAAATGATCATATAATTAATTAATTAATTACTGAGACTGTGATTGGGACCATGAAGTCAAATACAGATTGGCTCCTGTAAATAATAGTGCCATTTGAACAAAGGAGTATGGATTCGATTCAAAAGGTATGGGCACTCACTGGAAGGGTTTTCATCTGGAAGTCATGTGATCAGATCTACTTTTATAAAATGTCACCTGGGCCTCACTGAGGCGAAAAGTTTTAAGTGAGGCATGGGTAGATGCTGAGTGACAATGAAGAGTCCACCGCAGAGTTATCACCCAACAAATACCATATTCCTGGGGATAGGTGATTGTGGCACGGTCTAGAGTGACCACTAGAGATCGTGAGGGTAAAGTAACAATGACAATAATAACCAAGGCTGCCATTTCCTGTGCCATTCTCTGTGCCTGAGCATTTACAATGACTGACTCATCTAATCTTCATACTCCTATAAGTGAGATACTATTATCACCCCAGTTTTAGTATCAAGAAATTTGGGGCAGGGAGCCTGGGTGGCTCAGTCAGTTAAGCATCTACCTTCAGCAGGTCATGATCCCAGGGTCCTGGGATCGAGTCCCACATCAGGCTCCCTGCTCAGCAGGGGTCTGCTTCTCCCTCTACTTCTGTTGCTCCCCCTGCTTGTGCTTTCTCTCTCTCTCTCTCTCTCTCTCTCTGTGTCAAGTAAATAGATAAAAATCTTTAAAAAAGAAAATGGGAGCAGAAAGAGGTTTAGTAAGCTATCCATGGTCACACACCTAGCACCTAACAGCAACAAGAACTCAGGGAGTCAGTCCCCAGAGTTCAAGCCCTTAACCTTCTACAAACTAGATAAATTGCATTAGATCTTTTTCTGAATGCTCAGACAGCTAGCTGGTTTTCCATGGTGCTGGCAATGTACTCATTTCCTGCCCAGTCCTTCCACTGCTATTCAACAGGTTAAATACTCTCTCCTGAGTCAGTTCAAGAGAGCAACTTTAGTGGGAATTCTCTCTGCCTTGTTCTTTATTTCCTATGCTTTTCCTACTTTCTCAAACAAACGTGTCTTGAAATTGCATGCATTGAACTATTCTGAAAATTGGCCTTGGAATTTCTTCATATGAAATTCTTTTCTGCGCAAACCACCGGTCATGGAACAGAGCTCAGTTGTGAATTCTGATGCCTCCATTTGAAAAGATCTGTTAATGCTGAAAATAAATATGACTCATAAATCTTGAGCAGGGGATATGAGCTGAAGAAGATTGCTAATTTATAGGGTCACTTCACTATGGGAGCCTGAAGAGAATGTCAGCTCAAAAGTTGTGACTCTAGGGGCACCTGGGTGGCTCAGGCGGTTGAGCTTCTAAGTCTTGGGCTCTGGGATCAAGCCCTGAGTCAGGTTTCCTGCTCAGCCTGGAGCCTGCTTCTCCCTCTCCCTTTGCCTCTCTTCCCCAGCCCTCCCCAACCCCCCACTAGTGCTCACGGCTCTCTCTCTCTCTCTCTCCCCCCCAAATAAATAAATAAAATTTCTTTAAAAAAAAAAAAAGTGTGACTCTCGTACTGAATTTACCACTTTAGACGTGTCCCATTGATGGACCTAGGGCTGGGCTGACTGTGAGTCAAGTCAGACATTTGCAGATCCAGGTGGGGAAGGAGACTCATAGGACCTGCCAGGTACCTGTAACAAGGCTCCTGATGGGGTTAGAAGGTAATGTGTCAAAGAGGCCTCCTGGTCAGAGGGGAAGGGGAGGGAAGGGAGAGAAAACTCGAGGTATCAGGCATTCGGGGATAGATATCCAGATTCACCTCCTGAAAGGAGGGGTAGGGGAAGGAAAATGGTTCACACCTGAGCTGAAACTCAATCTTGAAGAAGAGAGTGTTCCAGATAAAATTTCATGGTAGAATTGAGACACAAGAATGAAATAAGCCCTGAGCAGCTGAAGCAGAGACTGAAGCTTGGTTACACTGACCATGCTGGTTCATGCATGCAGTCGGCATGTTCATATGCCCGGAAAAAAAGGTTTAAAGATTCAGAAATGAACCAAGGCACCATTCTGCCTGGGAGGAACTCACCAGGCTAACTGGAGGAGTGGCTCCTTTTTGGGAATCCAGGCACATGAACAAGGCTGAACTAATATTAAAACAGGCTTGAGTCAGCATTACCTTTCAGCCCTTCTAAGGTAAGATTACCCTAGTTAAGTTGACCTCGCTTAGAGATGAGAAGGAAGTAGGTTCTAGATTTCAAACATTTCCCAGCTTTTCTGGACAATTCCTGTTACTATTAAATGAAGTCAGACCAGAAGCCCAAAGCCATTCTTTCTATACAGAGAACCCTATCTCTTCAGAGGGACCATGATTCTTGCTGGTTCCTTGTTCTTGTTCATTGAAGTGACCCTATCTCAAATTCAACTCCTCTGAGCCTGTCTATACCTCTGATTCCTGCTTGGCTGAGGGTCCCAGACGTGATAGAGAGGCCATGTTATGCTTTTCCTCTAAGATGGTTTTCCTTCTTGAAACCCTGGCTCCCAAAGTCCATTGGTCTCACCTTCCCTTCCCTTCCACCTGGCTCTGGAACTAACTAATGGGCATTTTCCCCACTTCACCCAACCCCAGTTCTCTGTAGCACCACAACTGATCTACTGAAACCACTATCAGAGCTAAGAATGCTCAGTGTTCCAGAGCAGGGAAGTAAGACTGCTGCTTCACTGGGGCAATTTCTTGGGGTCCAGAGAGTAGCCATCTCAAGATATCAGAGCTAGAAGGGACTCTCTGGCCCAATATCCTGAAGCCCAAGGTGGAGGGAGAACAAGAGGAAGAATGAGTCTAGAATTCACCTCCTAGGCCTCACCCCAATACCATGTTCGTCTCTGTAAATGAAACTACTTGGTAAAAATTCTGACAATGCCAACAATGAACCTCTTGTTTAGGGGTCATGTTACACTCCCTACTTTCATTCTTGCCCCTCCCTTGCCAAGTTCACTTTCCACCTGAAAACCAGTGATTTTAAAAGATAAATTAGGTCACAAGTCAATCACCTGCTCAAAACTCCCAGTGAGATTCCATAACACCCAGAATAAAACGCAGACCCTTTACCCTGGGTCTACCTGGACTGGTGCCTGCTTATCTTTCTAACAATATCTCCTGCCACTGCTCCTTCTCATTGTACTGTACTAGCTTTTTCTCTAGTCCTCAATTACACCAAGCTGATCCCCACCTCAGTTCTGGGAACACTCGTGTCCATAGGGCTTAACTGTCATCTCCTCTGTAGCCTCCTCCCCACATCACCACTCCATTCCACATTACTAGCTTTATTTTACCACGGAACTCTGCCTGGCTGAGATGATTTTATACATTGGTCTTTGTCTTCCTCTCCTACCTAGTGTGCCCCATGAGGGCAGGAATGAGTTCTTATTCAGTTCTCATATCCCAACATCTAGAACAATACCTAGCATAGTGGGTGCTTAAATATTTGCTGAATAAAATCAAAGAAGGACAAAATAACCATAGGTTCCTTCTCTGGAATGAGTGTGTTATGAAAAGGTTTCAGTTTACAAGTTCTGGAAATAGACTACATAAAGAACAAAAACATGGAGGAAAAAACAATTTGTAGTTGTTTTAATAAGAGCTAAAATACCTAGTTACTAAGCCACGTATTACACATGATATTTTCACTTCATATTGTTGGGGCCAAAATTACAAAATTACAAAAATATGGTTTTGATTTATAACAATGTAGAAACAGTTCTAATAAGTTGTTAAATCTTGTTTATTTCTGGGACTTTGCTAAATTTTCCTTTTCATGAAATTATTATTTAAAATTCTAGTTAGTAAATTAATGTCAATAATTTAAATGAATTTCTTTATATGCAATTATCTTGGATTGGAAGGCAATAAAAGAGTTGGGATTACTTTTAACAAATTGCACATTTTTCCCTCTTCATGTACTCTACCGTTAACATTAGGAAAAGTTACGGCTGTAATTTTGTATTTAAAGTAGAAGTAGTTGGTTTAGAGGGAATCACAGGGCTAGAAAAAAAATTCACATTTCTCACATTCACCTTAAAGAAATGAAAACACCAAGAGTTTACGATTTCCTAGTAAATGGTATTCAATCACTATGTATTTGAATTTTGTTTTAAAGAACTTAGACTGGGGAGAGAGCATCCCAGAGAGAGAAGGTGAACTTTAAGAAGATAAATAAATTAATGCATAATGCATTTTTAAACTCATGAATAGCAATCAGTTTCTTAACCTGTGGTAGTATTGGGCATTTTTCCATAGGAGACATGGGGTTTACCTAGTGTCTTGGACCATAAAGGCAGTTACAAGAAAGGGTCAATGATTAAGGAAGAAAAATATAGGTTTCTGCCTTCCCAAAACTATTTACACCTGAAATTTCTCCTTGTAACCACTGGGTGATTTAGTCAAATTGGAAGATAACATTAAAATGTTATAGACAATAGTTGAGAAGTTGATGTATCATTAGGCTGCAAACTGTGCTCTGGAAACAGCAAAAATTAATGATGGCAAAGTCAATGACAAATACGGAGAAAAAGACTTGAAAAACTGATTTATCTTCTATGAAAAAGTAGAGCAGATTAGATATACCTTATTTACTTTGAGGATAATGACACTGATCCTTTAGAATTCAGAATCAAAATATATTAAAGCAAACCATGAATATAAAACAGCAGAGCAAAATAGATTTAAAAAATAGCATTCTTGTTTGGACACCTAACACATGACAGCTTTTGATGGACACAGATTTCTTCTCCTAATAATCATTCATACCACTAAATTACCAGGGGCACACCCTACTCTGCCCACCCTCAAAATGAAAACCATGTGGAAAGCAGGCTAATGTAACAGAATAATGAAAGCTTCACAGGTAACAGGGTAATGTAACAGGATAATGAATGCTAGTCAGATGCATTCAGTCTGGAGCCAAAATTAGCCTATTCCTGAATCAACCTGTTCACATCATTTAGCATATATTAGATTAAATCAAGGCCAAAAAGTGTACATGTTTCTCTAATACAAAATCTTGCAGGAGCATGTAGACATCAGGCAGATGTAAATAAACTTAATCCTAAATCTATTTGGATTAATAATGAGACCAAAAATTGTCTAACCTTTACACAATCTTGTGAGGTAGGAACTAATATTAGCCCCATTCTGCATATGAGGAAAATAAGATACAGACAGCTCAGGAACTTTCCCCAAGAACAGCCAATACCTGGCAAAGCCATATTTGAATCCAGCCACTCTGGCCCCACACTTCATATTCCTTATTATGGTATGACTATACCACCCCTACGGAGATTCTTGATTTGTTTAACTGTCATCATCTTTAAGTGAATGGAGTTATATTTTTCTTATGAAAAAGCTCTGAGACCCTGATGCATGGCCACAGGCATGGGGTTGGAGCATTTCTGCTCAGATACAAGTTGCATATGTCCATGTATTAGTTCTCACCAAAGCACTTATCAAACTTTCTCTATGCAGAGAGCACAGGCTGCAAATAATTCAGCAGTAATTAAAAGTCTTTCAATCTCATTTTAAATTTTCAAAATATAGGTTCTTTTGGCAATCAAACTGTTTATTTTTACTCACATGCAGTGAATTTGCCTCTGAGACTTAGAGACTCCAGTCTATGTCTGAATTTGATATGGCTTTTATACTTGTCTTAAGAATTCAGTTATCATTTCAAAAAATATAACCAACATCTCCATGTTAAAAAGTGTCCTGAGAGTCACAGAATGTGGCCCACATAGTGGGACCACAAATGAAATGATCAATTCCCAGTATGTCCAATGAACTTATATACCCTTTCGGATCTATTACAGTGATACTGAAGCTATATTTAGTAAAACTGTTTGAAATGTCCTTCATTGACATTTGACCAACACAACATCTTTCAACAATAAAAATGAAGTAGGTCTTTGAAACTAATGTAGACATTGATTAAAATAGAGGTTCCTAATGTGTAACATTCAGTAAACATTTAAAAATATTAATTCAATTATTCTTGGTGAGGGAAGAAGGGGAAAGAGCCCTTTAAAACCCATACATAAAAGAGGAGGGCTTCTGCTTGAGGTCTTTCTTAAAAAGCCTTCAGTTTTACAGCCCTGGCAGCATAGGTCTCTCCTCAGCCTCTGTGCTTAGGCATTTATATAATTCTGGGAGGACAGAGCATATAACAGCCATAGCTATTGACTTTGATAAATCACCTGGGTTCTATGGAATGCAAAAGGATATTGTAAGGAGAAATGCCATACTGTCTGTGATAATACTTTGAGGTCTCCAGAGAGAGGCACATATTTAAACATGGCAAAAGTCTAGGAGTGAGAATATCAGAATGGCCAGGGTCTAGTTTCAGCTCCACTAAGTGGCAGATGGCAGTAGATGGTGGCCTATCTGCCTTTACCCTTCTGTAAACTTTGCACATACAGATCAATGGATGTCATTCATCACCCAGTCTGTAGGTGATCCCAGCTACTCTGCTCTAAGGGGATCCACCATACCAGGCTTGTTTTTTTTTACTATTTTTTAGCCCCCAAACCATACCATGAACATAGAATGTTCCATCTGGCCATGCTACAGAGATGACCTTATGCATACTAATTTGTACTTACAGAGGCATGTAGTCAACTCCATCTTCCCACCATGTTCGTGGACCCTTCTATACTTTAATGATGCCAGAGAGAGCATGTTATTCTAGGGTCAAAATATCAATTCAAGTCCTAACTCGTATACTAATTAACTGTGTAACCTTGACCCTGGCTTCTCTGAGGCCAATAACCCCCGCTTCAGCTGCGTTCCAGGGGGATAGAATGACCTAATGAACTAATAATTTACTTAAAATGCTTTAAAAAGGTAAAACAGATTTTTTAAGTATTAGTGTTGCTACTTAAAAAAAATACTGATTAAATACAAATGATAACCTAAAATATGCCTTGTATATAGTTTTACACATTGATATGCACGCATACCTGTAACAGATAAATAGGTTTACAATGTAACCTCAGTTTTTATACGTCCTGAACATGTTCTGAGCTTTTGATCTTATACATTCTGGGCCTGTATAGCCACACCCAGTCCAGGTTACTGTGGAAATTTTTATTTCCAAAGTGATTAACTTTTATTTTTCTCCTACCACTGCTATTTAGCTGAGCTAGAGAGAATCTTCTCAGGGGGAAAAAAAAAGAAATTTCCTTAAAACACTATTCGTTATGTTCAAAAAAAGCCATAGTCCACTTTAGAACTCAGTTAATGATAGATTTTCCTGAGCAAAATTCCCCTTTTAGTAATTTAATAGCAAAATGTTTACTCCTGGAAAATGCCTGTTTCCCAGGGATTATTAATCATACTTTATTGGGAAGTAATCAGTTACATAGTTTGTTTTCCCACCCCTTTTAGTAAATTAAAATGCTGAGATACTCATTTTTGCTATGAAAATCTACCCAGTAATTACCATATTTACTTTTCATTTATGGGGGAATAATCTGTTTTAATTAAGCCGAACTGAAGAACTTTTATCAGATGTAATTATCCCTTTCGATAAATATGTCTCCACTAATTACATTTAACCATGGGATTTATAGCTCTTAAGTCATTTAGTAGGAAACATAATAAATCTTTAGTAATACATGCTAAATTACTATAAATTAATTCAGATCATTAACATAATAAACAAATTAGGATAATTTTGCTTAATTAGTTTGGTGGTTAACTCAAAATCCCATGTAAGCTTCATGGTTATCTTGATTTTAACCATTATTACTGGAATGACACATTTTGAAACAAATGTATTTTAAAAACAAATGTATTTTACAATTTTAAAACAAATTGCATTTTTAAATGTATTTAAAGAAATGTATTTTAAAATGCATTTTAGTAATTGAGGCACATAACAAATGTATTTAAATATAAAGCTGATCCCTTCTCTTAAGCCTTAATCCTTTGACAATTGATTATTTTCCAAAGAGGAAACATAATTGACTACCCTTTAGCTTCTGAGCTTTATAAAATTTTTCATAAAACTTTACAACCTAAATATTTTTCAAATAAAAATATTTTATATTTATTCTTCAGGTGAATTTTCATTTTCTGATTCAATAAATATATTCCAATAAAAATCAACATATATATCTATATTTTTGTGTGTATGTGCATGTTTGTGTATAATGTATAATACATTTTAGGCACTTCTCTAGGAATCCTGAGCTTTAAGTTAAAGAAGGAAAAGTTTGGGGGTGTCTGGGTGGCTCAGTCAGTCAAGCATCCAACTCTTGATTTCAGCTCAGGTCATGATCTAATGCCCTGAGATCAGGACCTGTCAGGCTCTGCACTAGGCGAAGAGTATGCTTCAGATTTTCTCTCTCCCTCTCCCTCTGCTCTTCCCCCTGCCTCTCTCTCTCTCTCTCTCAAATAAATAAATAAAACTTTTTTAAAAAGGAAAAGTATGTATCAATAAAAGGAAACCATTAAACTAGAAAACAGAGAAATTTAAAACAAATAAAAATATGTTTCTTACAATGAGTGGAAATGTCATGGATATTCATTATCCCAAGAGGTGGTATAGACCAAAAATGTAATTACCTTCCAAAATAGCCCAGCTAAATTCAGAGATGTTAGCATTTGTAGATGCCAGAATCAGGACAAGTCATTAGAGAGGCAATATGCTTTGTTCTCTCCCACTTCAGTCACATATTCCCTCTGTTCTTTCTACTCGTTTTCACCCAGACAACTTCTAAGACACTGCAAGACCCAGCTTAGGTGCTACCTTCTCCAGAAATGTTAGAGAATAATCTATTAAGTGGCTTTTAACAGCATTCCCCTATTTGCTTCTTCATTTTCTCCTACACTAGTTGATGAACTTCAGACACAGGTGGCCCTTCCAGGCACAATAGGCCACACCTCAATAAAGACAAGGTGAACAGGCATTGCCATTGATCCATGATGAACCCGCAGTGGCTCAACCTGCCTGCTCTTGATCCCCTTGTTTGCATTCTTCTCTTCCATACAGAGAACTGTCTGGGTATCCTTCTCTAGCTTACAGCCCTCCCCATCCTCCTCTACTAGGAGGCTCCATGGGTTTCACCAGGTCTCAGAGCTTCAGGTAAGAGTCCTTCCCTCTGCCTGTACCTACCCATGCTCAGTACATTTGCTTCATTAATCTCTGCCCAGGGCAGCTTTCCTGACTCCTCTAAGATGAGAGGGGACTCCAGCAGCATTTTAGTAATTGAGGCACATAACTTTGTTTCTCGACAGTGAATGTATCAGAAACTTAAGATCGACATCTGAGAGATCCATCACACCTCGATGCTGCCTAGTGTGTGCATCACACTAGGCACACAGTAAATATATTTATTTCATTCCTTCATTCAGTCCTTCATTTAGGAAACTTTTTTTGGATAGGCACTGCTTTATATGTCTTTCCCCTTAAATGACAGATATTCTCAGCAAGCATTTAATCTTTTCTAGGTCATCATTCAGCTTGATGTTGGAGGGAACAATAAGCAAATTTAGTTCTTGCCCTTAATGAGCTTGAATCAGTTAGACTGATCCATGCTCTTCACTTTTGGTCAGACTTTCCCTGACCTTGGGGCCTTGGAATTTTAGGCTGTCTTAACACTATATACTGCCTCTGTACTTTTCATTGTATTTGATTAATATTTTTCTCCCTCAGTAGACTGAAAAATCATGACTGCAAGGACAATATCTGTCCCATTCACTGTACTATTCCCAGTACCTAAAACAGATTCCTCCCATTAGTAAGCACTAGATGAATGGCCAGTTTGAAATAAGAAAGATCAAAGGAGGAAACTGAGTTAGGCTATAGCTAGCATTATAAAGTGGTTAGTGTTAGGTAGTCATTCAAGGACTTTACATGCACAAATGGCAAATCAAAATATTTGTCCACAAAAAGCCTTGTGCATTTTCATCTTCATATTAACCCCATAACATAGGAACTATGGTTACTTTACAGACTGAAAATTTACATGAATCCTATGGCCAAATAGTATTGCTATTTTATAGATGAAGAAATTGAGATGATTAATTTACAAACATCACACTGTTAGCAACGGACAAAACTGTGATTCCAAACCATGCTCTTAATCACTAAATTGTATACATTTGCTATCCCACTAGCCACAGCAGAGTGGGCCAGAAAACCAAGACTATCTCTAATTTTGAAAGCTTACCAGATTTTCTATGTATTACTGTAGTCCACATTTGGGAAAAAATGTAAAAATAAATAATTTTTTAAAAGGCAACCAGACCCCTATTTCACATCATAGACAGAAAAGTCAATTATAGTTGGATCATGTAGATATAGACATAAAAGTAAAAACAACTGAATTATTAAAGGAAATAGGATATCTCTGTGACCTTCAAGTAACACTTTTTAGAGAAGAAACAGAAATCATAAAACATAAAAGAGTGGAAAACTTAACCTGAATTTCATTCAAATTAAAAGCTTCTATTTATCAAAAATACTATAAAGGAAATGAACAGGCAAACCACAAACTAAAAAAGAATACTCACAATGTATATATTTAACAAATTACTTGTACCCAGAATACATAAAGAACGCCCACAACTCAAAAAATAAGACACACACCCCATAAAAAACCAGGCAAAAATATTAACAGATACTGTAAAAGAAGACATACAAATAACCAGTAAGCAGATGAAAACATACTTAACATTACTGGTAATCAGCACAACAGAAATTAAAACCATTAGTTACAAAAATCCAACCATCATAAATTTTAAAAACTAATTACATCAAATACTAGAGAGGATATGGAGCAACTGGAACTCTCACATTGCTGGTGAGAGTATAAAATGATACAACATTAGAAAACTCTCTGGCGGGGCATCTGGGTGGCTCAGTGGGTTAAAGCCTCTGCCTTCGGCTCAGGTCATGATCCCAGGGTCCTGGGATCGAGCCCCGCATCGGGCTCTCTGCTCGGCGGGGAGCCTGCTTCCCTTTCTCTCTGCCGCCTCTCTGCCTAATTGTGATCTCTGTCTGTCAAATAAATAAATAAAATCTTTAAAAAAAACAACTCTCTGGCAATTTCTTTTTTTTTAAATATTTTATTTATTTATTTGACAGAGATCACAAGTAGGCAGAGAGACAGTCAGAGAAAGAGGAGAAAGCAGGCTCCTAAAAATTGACTATTTTTAATAGTCAATAAAAAGAAATCATCTACAGACCCACGTAACAACATAAATCAATCAAAAATATTATGCTGAGTGAAAGAAACCAACCAAACAAAAGAAAATTCTGAATGATTCAATTTATATGAAATTCAAAAATAGGTAAAACTAACCTTTAGTGATAAAAATCAGATTAGTGGTTGCTTCTGTTGGAGGAGAGGAGGGAGCAACGATGGGGAAAGGGCATAAAGGCACTTTTCTGAAGTGGTATAATGATTTGTGCCTTGATAGACATTCATTAAAACTGACTGAATAGTATACTTAAGATTTGAGAATTTGAGTGTATATAATTTATGCCACAATTTTTAACACCATTTTTTTAAACACAGATAACACCAACATTAAAAATAAGTGAGAGTGGGGTGCCTGGGTGGCTTAGTCATTAAGCGTCTGCCTTTGGCTCAGGTCATGATCCCAGAGACCTAGGATTGAGCCTCACATTGGGCTCTCTGCTCAGCAGGAAGCCTGCTTCTCCCTCTCCCACTCTCCATGCTTGTGTTCCCTATCTCGCTGTGTCTCTCTCTGTCAAATAATAAATAAAATCTATAAAAAAAAGGTGTGAGGAAGTGAAAGCACACAAATAAATAACCATTAGTCCATGAGGAAAGAGTACCAATGTTACTCTGAACATAGTGGAAATTTTTATTTTTATTTTGAATCAGTTTATTATATTAACATTCTTTTGACATTTTATGATAAAACATGGTTAATTGTCTCCAGGTAAGAGCAAAATTACACTCTGTGTCAGAGCATTATATCCTCCTTTAGAAAAGGCATGGACTCTAGGATCAGATATCTTTCCCATCTTTCTCAGGATGATAGATACTCCCAAAGACCGTGGACAGAAGCCACTGATTTATTGCCAAAGTTCAGAGAGAATGAAGTCACGGAAGCAGCTCAAATTTTACACATAGCATAAGTTTACAAGATCTAAGTTAAAAGGATCCACATTCCCCACCAGCCTGCCTTCAAGCCTAGTTAGTGTCCCCCTTCACCTCCTGTGATGTGCATCTGTGCAGGAAAACCTCACTTGCTCTCTATGGGGTGGGATGCATTTGTCATCCATAACTCATGGTCATCGATACAGTCAACACCCAGTTAAGTGGAGACAGCAATCTATTGCCTCCTTTATTATAGCATCCAGAACGCCAGTCTCACTAAGGCAACTATGCTTCTTACCAGCTTTCCTTTCTGTTTAGGGATTTATGAGGAAGCTTTTTCTTTGCTGATGAAAAGGAAATCAACGCTGCTGGCACCACCCTTTCCCCCACTTTCTGTTTTGAATGTGGATGGGATGCTTGGGACTATAGCAGCTATATTGCAACCATGAAGGAAGAGCCAATAAGGATGGTGAAGCAGAGTCCTGAAGGGGTCTAGGTTCTTGATATCATGATTGAGCCTCTGCACCAACTCTAAACTGCATACTTCTAGAGTTCTTGTTCCAACGGTGGAGATACTAGCTGGGAAAGTTCAAGGGCATACCATGCTCCCAGGAAAGACTTAGACACATAGGAAAAACTGCCCTGAAAGCATGTAGGAAAGAACAAAAAGGAAGTGGATATCTCCAAAAATTAACTTTGTCCTGAGCAGGCCCTATGTAGAACACCAGGTTCAAATGATTAGGTAAAAACAAAGAGGAAGCCTAAAATGTCTTGTTGCCTAAAATTTAAGGGAAAAAAATTATATTTGCTTTCCAACTTGGCAAATGATTGTTTTTTCACCATTTTAGAGCATGTGTTCATGTCTGTGTTTAAAGAGAGAGAGAGTCAGAGAAAGACACCAAGCTATTTAGTACTCTGTACTTTTTTCCCCAAGCTTCTGAGTTTCCTTTTCCACCTTGTACTTTGCTGTATTTCATCCAAGGGGCATCCATTAATCACCATCCCATTTTTGGCAGTGACAATGTAGACAATATATCATGTCAAAGATGTTGCTGTTAATAATTAATGATAATTTCTGTAATAGGGAGTGACACAATGTATTATACCCAAGCTCAAGATAACTGGGCCTGCCATCCCTTCTTGTTCTGACTTATGTGATGAACATGGCAGACTGAGCCTGATACAGGACAGAATTGGAGAGGTGGGGGTACAGAAACAATCATTTTCACCCAGCAATTGGAAAAAACTATGTTTCTAAAGCCCATCCTGACTCCAGGAATGTGTGGGATCCCCAGACAAGGGAAACTATGACATTTTAGAAGATAAAAGTTTACAATTATCCCCAAAATAATAAGCTAATTAATTCCACAGAGAGGGGGGAAAAGGCAACCTCAGAAGACAAGAGTGGTCCATATCCATTGTCCTCTTACTCTCTAAAGAGGCAAATGATGGTATAAAAGGTATTTTTAAGAATTGAGGAGGAAAAGGCAGCCATGCTCAGTCCATTCTTGATCTCTCTACTTATTGTCTATACCAGCTCTTATGCAATTCTAGCTTGCATCAGAATGTGTGGCACTATCAGCATCCCCAACTTCTCCTGCCCAGAACTTCTAAATTGGAAGACTCTGGATTGGCAGATACTTGTTAATTGTCTACCCAGTATCAAGTGCCCCTTCTCTCTGGTTACTATAACCCCAATTATGTATGGGGCTTCGAGGTGCCCAGCTAAATGTTCTCTTTTCCAGGCTCCCCTGCAGTTAAGGGTTGCAATGTGACACAGCTCTGGTCAATGAGAATAATTGTAAGTTTCTGATGAAAGCTTCAAAAACTTTCGCTTGTTTTATATTAAAAAATAATAATAAATGCTTCTAGCACCATGTTACCTACACTAAAATCTGGAGCTGCAGCCACCATCTTATAGCTATAGCAATGATCCAAATGTTAAGGCTAGCATCGTAGAGAACTACAAAGGTCGAACACAGGTCTGTGCCACATGTCTCTGTATGTGGTTCTGTATGAAGGAAACCAGTCCCTATTTATTAAAGCCACTTCCACATGGTTGTTTTCTTACCTGAAACCAAATATATTCCTAAGTGATATGGGTGAATCTGAGAACCAGAGCTTTTAAAAAGTATACAGATGATTGATTAAATATCTAATACACATTTGGAACTTAACATATTCAAAAGGGAACCCTTGATTCCTACCTACTACCCTCTCTCTAATCCCTTCCCAACCATAAAAAAAAAACCCTGATCTTCTCCCAGCTTACCCCCATCTCAAAGTGTAGTAACAGGCACTATGACATTTATCTTGCTGCTGGCACCCGAAACAAAGTTCATCGACTTCTCTCGCCTGACATCCACTTCATCTGCAAGAGTTATTACCTCTAAAATATGTTCCTAATCCACCTGCTTCTCTCTCTCTCTCTTCTCACCCACTTCTTCAGTCCAGACTGTCACCACAACCTCCTAACTGGTTCTTCCCCAGAACCAATCTTTAATCATGCACATCAGAACATGCCATTCTCTGATTGAGACCCACTAAGAGCTGCCTGTTGCACTTGGACTAAACCCTTAACTTGAATCACCTCACCCTGCTATTTCTGCAATCTCAGTTTACTATTGACTACCCTGTCACTCACTAGGCTTCATCCTCTGAACTTCTCTTTGTTCCTTGAATACAACAAGGTCATCTCTATCTGGGGACTTTGCATTAGGTCCCCTCTATCCAGAGTATAACCTGCTCATTCATGTTATTTAGATCTTGGCTTAAATATCACCTTCTCAGACTTGCTTTCCAGGGCATCTCTATTGCAAGCTGTCCCCAACTCACTCTCTATGATACCAAGAAGCTTTTTGCTTCATAGCACTTATCACAATCTGATATTTTATTGTTTGTTTATGTTAACTGATTTACTTTCTGATTCCTGCCATTAGAATGTATGCAGGAATTCTGTTTATCTTATTCCTTGGCTAATCTCCAGCACGTAGAATGGTGTCTAACACATAACTAGCTCTTACCTAACATGTGGATAAATTTACTGAATGTATTATTTACATACATATGGTGGAACCACTTAAATATAACATCCAGATTATTTAATTATCCTTTTACATTGGATGTGGATAAAGAATGTCGATTTCAGTATTGGCAAACATTCACGATTTCACTGACCTCCAATAATACGGTCCTGATACTGCTGGTAGCTTATTGATCACTCTTTTGAAAAAAACAAGAAAGGACATTTTATGTTGGATTCTACTGTATGCTGAAAAATAATTTCCCCAATGAATCCATTCTAAATTTTCCCTCTTATTACATCCTTTTTTTTAACATATAATGTATTATTTGCTTCAGGGATACAGGTCTGTGAATCATCAGTCTTACACAATTCACAGCACTCCCCATAGCACATACCCTCCCCAATGTCCATAACCCAGCCACCCTATCCATCTTAGGAAAGCATCTAGATCTAGTTAGTTTCATAAAATATGCAGAGGTCAAACTTCCTGGACTTGCCAAGTCATAACTTCTAAGGATTCATTCTAAAGTCTATCATTCCAATTGCCAATAGCTATAAAAACAAAAATCTAACATACACAGGCCAGGGGATAAGTAGAGTCATTTAGTTTGAAAGATAAATTATACCAATAATGTACATTATCACATGCTGAAGAGTCACCAACCTGCTTTAGTTCAACTTTGTTAGCAAATTACTCATCTTAATTACTGCCTTCTTCTTTTTCTTATCTCATTTTCCCTAGTCATATTAATGGTCGCATAATAATATTAGACAATGTTCACTAAGCTTAACTTTAAAATAATGGCTGTTTTAAATCAGAATTAATTAGTATGTCAAGAAGTTCAGGTAATTATGGGGCCATGTGATTTTTTTTAAAAAAAGATATTGGGTAAAAAGTCACTTTACCAAATGCTACATTCGTGATTTCATAAAGTATTTTTAATATTTTTCTTAAAATTGTCAATGAAAACTGAATAACATGATTCTTCAGTGATCATTTGTCATTGCTAACTACAGGTGAGTGAGCTCTCCCTAATCCTGCAATCACTGTGGAAAATAGATTTAACATTAATTTATTAATCTCAGTGTCGTTTCTCTTCCAGGTTTAATAGTGAATCATGGTTTATACGATTTATATTTCATCATACATAAGGAAAGTTGTCAGGAGCAAAAGATGAGAGTAACATAATTCTCCTCTCCTGCACCCTCATGAGCTGCTGCTTGAGAATGCTCACTGGTTTGAGGGGAGTTGGAAGGCACACTGTCCTTGGATGTATGTGGGAAATGTTCTGGGACTTCAAGGGGAAGGAGCGAGTGTACTGAGGGATGTCTCTGAAAACTGCATACATATAGACTAGGGATCATAAATAAAAGGCCTGTTATCTTGGGTATCATGTCCTGTAAACTTGTCCATCTGTAAGTCCTTTGAGGGTACCCATCAGCCTTCTCTCAATCCTCACAAAATAATCAGAAATTCAGAGCAATCAAGGAGGAAGAGCAAAAATAGTTCGTCTTTGTTTCACTGGTTCTTGAAATACATTCCTGTCTATGAAATAGGCCTATTTCTTTAAAATCAACACTAGAAAAGAAGACAAAAATTAAAAAAAAGAATTAGGAAACAAAAATAAAGAGGGTCCCTTGGTACATGGTAGATTCTCAAGTACATAGTAAGCTCTGAGTCACTGGATTAAACTATTAATAGGGCAACAAAGAGATCATGGGCAGTCGGATTTGGGCTAGGCCTGGAGAGGGCAGGGCTACAGGTGCCTACTGGGGAACAGGGAGATGGTGCATTAGCCTTCATGACCCACCAGGAAATCTCAGATGGAGGCTGATCCCAAATTGTAAGATAATAACATTGCTGAGTCAAATTCCCAACAGAGTAAAATTATAAACATTTTTAGTCTCTTAATACTTATTGAGCCCCTACCAAATGTAAGGTATAATGGGCTGTATAAAAATAGTAGCCTTCTAAAACCCCCTTTCTGTCTCTTGTAACAACATACCACACTCGTAACAGTCAATTGTTTACTGTCAATCTTCCACATCAGACTGCCAACTCAAGGGTTAGTCTGTGTGTATCCTGGAGCTACTACCCCTCCAGTACCTAGAACACAGTAGGTATCCAAAAATGTGTTTGAATGGGTGAACTAGAAGCTCATAAAATAGTGTGAGAGATAAGACATAAACACTTGTTATTTAAAATAAAAGAAGAGGTATCACAAGATAGCACATGATGAGTTGCCAAATGAAAAGTAAGACAAATCCTAGAGAAGAGGAATTTCACTGCAGGTTGGACCTGGGACTCCCTCAGGTTGTCAGAGGAACTAGACACTAAGTCTGTTCCATTTTTTCCAGGACAGAGAGAGGCACCCATCTAATAAGGGAAGAATAGTAGGAAAAAGGAGGGACAAGTTGGGAAGGAGAAGAGATAATCTATCACTAGGGTCTCAATTGCCACCATGGTGTTTTTTTTTTTTTTGCTTATATTTTAGGTATTTCATGCATAAATTACATGTATAATTAGTGTAACCAATAAGACCCTGGAATACAATCATTTTAAGGATGAGCTAAGGACTGATACTCAAAAACCATCAATTTAACTAATGAGTAAGGACCAAGCATTTACC
Source organism: Mellivora capensis (assembly GCA_004024625.1). Taxonomy (NCBI): domain Eukaryota; kingdom Metazoa; phylum Chordata; class Mammalia; order Carnivora; family Mustelidae; genus Mellivora; species Mellivora capensis. The sequence continues at coordinate 96,923 of PISX010002165.1, read as the reverse complement.
TTCATACTCTCATTTAATCTGAATGGCAATCTATGAGGTATCATATCCCTATTTTACGGATGAGAATACTAAGCCTTGGAAAGGTTATGTGAAGTAGACAAACCACAATCCAGAACAGCTGACTTCCAAAACATAGCCTCTGTATGTAATGAAGTAATAACATAGTCAGAGCCTAATCCTTAAAACCAAACAAATAAACTAAATGGCCCTTTGATGGTAAGCTGATATCAAACTACATTTATTCCAGACATGAGATACACATTATAATCCAGAGGGGCTATGGACTACTGAGAAGCCTGGAAAACAACGAACTTGCCTAAAAATACCAAAAGCTAGTACAGCAATTATTCCAAATTCAAAAGGTTTCAAGGTGGCACAGGGTCTGAGAGGGGAAGAAATGGCAAGCATGAGAAAAGGTAGAGTCTACCCCACACCGTGATTCCTGTCTCACCAACAAGATCCTTGCTGAAATTATCTCCCCCTACCACTTCTGTCTGGTAATTCTCATTTAAAGATTTACTGCTTGGCCTAAGAAATGCTATTTTTCTATCATCAATTGCCATCACTTTCCTTCAAGTCAAAGGCAAAAATATGTACCAATTACCCATCAGAAGAAAAGGCAAGGTGCTAGCACTCATATGCAAAACTGCATAAAGCCAGGTCCCTGGTCTCAAGGATCAAATGAAAAACAATTCAACACACCTGGGTTTACTCGTAGTGGAGTCATCGAAGTATTATAGGAACACATGGAAGGGACTGATCAACTTTGCCTCTGCAGCTGGTTTCCTATTCCGTCACTCAGCACAGGTCTAGCTCCTTACACAATATCATTAAGAAGTCCTCAGTTTCTACTGTTTTCCATCATTGTGGCAGACAGAATGGCCACCAAAATATCTACGTGCGCTCATCCCTGGAACCTGTGACCATGTTATGTTACACAGCAAAAGGAACTTTGCAAATGTAATTAATTTTACAGATCTTAAAATAAGGACATTATCTTGAATTATATGGGTAGACTCAATCTAATTTAATCACATGAGTCCTTTAAAATAGAACTTCCTTTGGTTCTTCTACATGCAGTAGAATGAGAAGGCAGGGAGATTGGACATAGAAAGGGCAGTGGGATGAGGAATACAAACACCTGTAAGGGGTAAGAGAGGCTCCGAGCTGGCGACCAGCAGGAAATCAGGACCTCATTCCTACAACCACAAGAAACTGAATTCTGCCAGCAATTTCAATGAGCTTGGAAGCTCATTAGGAAGAGTGGACTCTTCCCCAGAGTCTCCAGAAAGAAATGTAGTCCTGCAGATACTTAGATTTTGTCCTTGTAATAACCTAAGTGAAGAACCAACTGAGTCATACTACACTACACTTCTGACCCACTGTAACTATAAGATAATAAATTGATGTTGTTTTAAACCACTAAGTTTTTGACCAAAAATTTTGTTACAGCAGCAATAGAAAACCAATACATTGTCAAAAATGTCCTTCTGCTCTCTTTAGACATAATTCATTCTTTAGGTCTTGCTCTAATGCCATGCCATCTGTAAAGCCCTCCCAACCTCCACGGGAAAACAAGCTCTCGTCCCTCTGGATTCCTGTCACAGCTTGGCTGGACTTTCATAGGGGCACTTATTTTCTTCCTTTGTACTGTTATCAGCTATTTTCATGACTGCTCAACTAGGTTATATGTTATGTCTGGTTCATTTTTAGGTCTCTTGAATACCCAGTTACATTGGCATAGTTAGAATAAATAGTCAAAGACACATTCAGTGCATCCATATTTAATATCCCAGGGTGTATGGCATTAGCAGGCATTCCCATGTCTTTTTGGCTGGCACCCAGAGTAGGAGATGTCAGTCCAAAACAATTCATGGTAAGAAGGGCAGTGTCATACAAGTGGAACAGCTCATTAGTGATCAGTTGACACCATCTTATTATCCTATACTGACTGCTTTTAAATGCAAATTGAATGCTTTCATGAAAACTAAATTGAAATATTACATTGGAAATAGTCTTGATAAAAGAATATCACAGATTGATGCCAAGACCATCACCTGCACAGTTATAAATTAGTAATGCACCAAAAGCCAACTCATTATCCCTCAGTTAAAAAAAAAAAAACTTAGTGTCTCAGCAAACCCAGTAATTCATTAAGACATATCAAGTAACTGTAAAAATAAAGAGCTAAGGAGTAAAACATGATACTCATTCTTTAGAACGAACTAACACTTTAGTATATGAATTGTGCTTTCTTAGAATTGTCACCCAATTTATCTGAATAGCCTATTAGCAGAGAGGCCAGAACCATCTGGAATGGAAAAATGATAAATTCTCTTTTAGAATATATGATAATACTACATAATTCTAGTGATCTTATGGTGAAGGTGTGGAAACAGATGCCAGACATCATACATTTTGGCTAAACCCATGTTGTACTAACATTCATCATATAATTATTAAACAACAGAACCCACTAATCTCTAAGCAAATTGAGAAATCTGATGTGATCCCACAGTCCTTGACTCTAAGGAGAATCAAAGCTCCCAGTGGATATATACCCATGAAATATGTATATGTGTATGCATTATTATTATTGCTGTAATTGCTTCAAGTGATGTACTCTCTCTAGGTTTAAAAAAAAAATCTATAGGGAAGTCCTGATTTATCTCATCACTACAAGGTGTCCTCCATACTTGAGTAGACTGAAGTATTTATCTATCTGTTAAAAAGGAAGTGATAATTGGCCAATCTGGTTAAAATCTCTAGAGGGAGAACTGGATGAATGGAAGGCTGTTAGGAGGGGCAAACAGATCAGAAAAGGTAAATCAAGCTGTAAATCAAAACGCAAATAATTGTTAGAGAGAAGAGAAAGTAATTGATGGAGCATAAAATGCCATAAACTACATTTTTGCTAACAATGACAGTGAAAAGGATGTTGGGAAAATCATCCAGTCCCTGACTGGCCAGGGATCTGATTGCAAACAAGTTTCAGTAATTGTACTGTAGGGTCTATGGAATGGAGCTGCATTTAGCCATAGTCTCTAAGGTTTTCCTCATTCATTCAACCAACCAGAAATCTTAAGTGTCTACTGTGACAACCCCTTGGACCAGGCGGTATGGAGATGAAAAAGTCAATCAGAAGTAAATTCTGTTCTCAAGGGGTCTGAGCAGAAAATATAATAGGAGTAGAGAGAGCAGTGATTTTCAGACTTTGAGCAAAAATAATCTCAAATAGAATTTCACCAGGTAAAACAGGAGATACATATATATACATATATATATATATATATATATATATATATATATATATATGTATATGTATACATTTCCCCCTCCCAAGGGCTTGTATATATATATATATATACAAGCCCTTGAAATGTGGCCAGTGTGATTGGGATGAATTTCTAATTTCATTTAATTTTAATTAGTCACATATGCTTAGTGGCTACTATATTGTACAACAGAGAGAACGTCTTTATAGAGAAAGTAGCAGGGTCTGGGAACTGAGCATGGTTCAGAGATTCACAGGTGGACCAGGAAAGGACACTCTAGGTAGAAGGAACTAAATAAGAAAGACAGGAACATTTTCTCCCGAAAGAAGTATTACTTTTCAAAAGAATTCATATAAAATGAGTTAGAGATTTTATCTTTGGGGCCTTTAGTCCCTTCCATCCAACAATATGGAATTACCGGTAATTTGGCTGACACACAAAGGATATTACTTTCAAGATAACTACTCAGTCATAGTTTTGCTAATTTGCCTCAAAGAGAGCAAAAACAGAGAGCAGGAGCCAATAGCCATCAGCCCAGGAATGACAGGCTTTGATCCTGAGGTAATACTGGGAACATTTGCCCTCTGATTTACCACTACTCCATGAGTCTGTGGACTCACACCCTTTTAATACCATGCACATACAAGATGACCTGAACAAATCTTATAAACTTGCTGGACTTTGAACCACTTTCATAAGTGAGTATGGAATCAACTATACTTTTCAGTTAAATCATTTTTTCCCCACAATAATCAGTAGTCTTATATGATTGAAGGACATCCAATCTGATTCAATTGAGAAGATTCATTTGTGAAGACTGACCACTTTTGCCCAATAAGTCAATATAGCACCAATAATATAAAATTAAAATGATTTTTAATTTGAGCCCCTTAACAATCAAGATGAACAAACCATAAATGATGTAGATCAACTAAAAGGTTACAGAAGAAAACCACAGGAAATCTGTCTAATTGTTCCTTTGTTTGGCAATTATCACTACCCTGCAAACCCTTTAAACCAACACAAACTTGATGCTCAAGTTGAACAAACTCAACTCTGAAAGGAGATAGAGAAAAAGGAACTATTTGTGAATCAACAAAATTCACATTTACCAAATTGTCAAGGTCTCAATGATGACAGAAATAACCATTTATTTAGACTTTACAGAAGTCTTGGTACTAAGCATTTTGTAAGTCATTTCATTTCATTCTTACAGTTCTATGTGGCATGGATATCGTTATTCCCATTTAACAAACAAAGGAAGTGAGGCTTAGGGGGAAAAGCTGAAACCCTAGCCAGTCTGACTCCAAATCCTGTCTTCTTTCCACTATCTAATACTATTTGAAGCCATTTCCAACCTTTGCTTTCGGTAAAGGAAGAAAGTGAATATTTGCTGCATGTGCTGTGCTGTTTTCATTCCTTCATTCATTCGTTCATTCATTCATTCATTCAACAAATATTGAGCACCTCCTCTGCCTCAGAACTATTCACTGATTATCAAGGTAAACCCCTGACCCTTAGAGTATGTTTTGGGGACAGAGACAAATAACAATAAGCCATCAAACAAGCACACAAAGAAATAATATAAGGTGATGTTAAGTGCTATCAATAATGGAGGAAAAGGGTGGAAGGCAATAATGTAATAGAGAGTGGTTTGGACAGATCTACTTTAGATAGGGAGCCCAAAGGCCTCTCTGAGATCATATATTGAGCTTTGCTTTTAGATTCTAAAATCTAAAAGATGAGAGAAAATATTCCAAACAGAGGGAGCAGCATGTTCAAAAGCCCCGGAATGACCAGGGTGCCAGGGGTGTGGGTACATTCAGACTGGTAAGCAAGAGCCATGCAGGCAGTTTGTTTAGATTCTTTCTAGTCTATGTACAGGAGGAAGCCACTGGAAGATTTTAAGCACTGGGGTCATATGAAACAATCTACATTTCTAAAAGGTCACTTCGACTATAATGTGGGGAAAAGAATGTAAGGGCCATATGCAGAAGCAGTTGCCCAGTTAGGGAACACGTGCATGAAATGGAGATGTGTGGACAGACTCATGGAGTATTTTGGAGGCAGAGCCGAGAGACTTGTGGATTGGACTGAAGGGTGGTGAGGACAATAGGGAAAAGAGAGGAATCAAGGATGATAAGTTATTGGCCTGAACAGTTAATGGGTGGATGGGGTACCCTTTGTTGAAATGAGAAAGGCTAGAAGAAGAGAGATTTGGGAGTTGAATGAGAAAGAGGAAAGAAGACTGTGAGAAAAGAGAGTCTTGGGCTTGTGTTTGAACTACTAGACCATTATCTTATTGAATCTTCAGAGGAACCCAGGGGTTATTCCTATTTCTCACATAAGGAAATTGAAATTCAAGGAAGTTCAATAAAGTGCCCATGGACACTCAGCAAGGAAGTGCCAGGACTGGAGTTTGAGCCAAGATGTCGAAGAGTCCACACATGCACATTCTACACACCATTACCTCCTGCTACAGAAAGACTAAGGTTTGGGTACTGCTTTTGTCTCATTGAGCTCCTCTTTCCTTATTTATAAAACTAGACAAATAATATTCACTGCATAAGAGTTGTAAGAATCAAAGTGATTAAATGAGGAGTTCTCCCTGCATTGTAGAGTTGTTTATAAGAATAAACATTATATTGCCAGCCATTGAATCCTGGCATGTATTCTTGATTTTGTTAACTCTGAGTTGTCTGGTCTTGACCATGGCCACACCCTGGTGTGGTAGATTCTGCTCCCTTATTTCATATCTAGTCAAAGAGTTTTCTGGGAGCCCTGAAAGGGACTCATAGATTCTGTCTACCCCAAGTCTGAAACAGTGCCGTACTCTCCAATATCCCTGGAGAACTGTGGGATTCTCCATGCCTTCAGTCTGCCTTTGTGATTTGCCTTCAGAAAGTGATGTGTCATGCTGAGCCTAGGGTTGAAACCACTACACAAATAGAGATGTTGTCATACATAGAGTTACAGTGACTTGTATCATCTGCAGGAGGCTGTCTCATGCCACTTGACACACTATGGGAAACACTCAGCCTGCAGCGGAGAGAGTCCTTGACAACCGCCCAGCTGCTGCCCCTTTTGAGTTAGAAGTGAGAGGAAAAAGAGGGAAAAGAGAGAAGATAGGGAAGGCCACCATCTGTCCTACTAGGTTCTAGGCAATGGGGTAAGGTTTTTTACTCATATTATTTCCTTCAATGCTCATAAAAATCTTGGGAGGCAACAATTAAATATTCTCATTTAACAGAGATTCTAAAGTCCAGAATGTTCATTTAACTTGCCAAATTCACACAGCAGACAAGAAGCAGAGTCACTATGAATTCTGTTACGCTGAAAAGAAATGAAATTTTTTAAAAAATTAACAACAACAACAAAAAATCCTGCCCTCCATATACTTGACTCTAAAATACAGTGGTGGTGTTGTTGTTTCCATGAGGCCATAATGCCAAAGTATAGAATCATGAGAAAAAGAAGGCAGAAAGGAGAACAAAAGTTTAATGTCACAAAATAAACTGAGGGTAGGGAGAGGGTGGTTGGGTTATGGACATTGGGGAAGGTATGTGTTATGGTGAGTGCTGTGAAGTATGTAAACCTGGCGATTCACAGGCCTGTACCCCTGGGGCTAATAATACATTATATGTAAATAAAAAATTTAAAAATATATATATATCCTTGATAAATTGATTATAGGCCATAAGATCCATAAATCTTAAAATTTCAGTGTCAATCTTTTTCCTGTTATTATCTTTGAAAAATGTACTATTTTCAACAGAAAAAAAAGTGTCCTCTTAGAGTATGCATTCAGAATCCTATTGAAAATATGAAGTCACGAGTCCAGGGTGACCAAAAATTAATTTGATTTTATGCTCAGAATGTCAGAAAAAAAATCTAGGTTTGGTTATTGTGTATGGAATGTAGGTTATCAAACTATAATGGAAAACATCAGCCATATTTAACAAGCCTGGTTTTTATTTCCCAAGGCCATGATAAGGAAGGTGACTGAAATTTAGTTTGCATAATTGTAAAGAAACCATGTTAGCAAAAGAAGGAAGGCACCTTATTCTACCGCTAAAAGAATCGATTTTTCTATTCAAATGAGAATGCCAGGTGAGAAACGGGGATTTACATGGCTACCTTTCATCAGGATGATTTGATTTATATAAGTAAATTCTATACCTTTCCAGCTCTTAAATCCAGAGTGGTGCAGTTACGCTGATGCATATCAGAGCTGACTCACTTTCTCATTCCAAGTTGATAATTTAAATGCTTACATTAAAGTTTCTATGTTAACTTTCAGGATTTTAAAAATGAAACAAGTTTCTGTTCTCCATCAGACTCAGAAGCAATGGAAATTAATGTGATATTGTTTTTAACAACATGTAGTGGGGACCTGTGATTCATGTTGGTTCCCAATCCTTTCCTTCTCTTTAAAATGCCATGAAATGAAAAATACAACAGCTGTTTCATATTAAAGAGAAATGCAAATGTGCATTAATGCAGCTCCAGAAATGTTTTATATGTTCAGAGAATTTATTATTTATATGAATGAAATCAATCTACATTTTCCCCATTTAATAAAATGGCACTTACTTCAATGGCTTTGTCAGCTATTTAAACCAAATACACAAAAAGGAGTGGTATAGGATCTAAGTCGAGGATATATTTATTTTCCCTAAAAATACAGAATAAACTATGAAAAATGTCTGATGCTGTTTGCCCAACAAAGATATGAAAGCACCACATTCTCCTTACACCTAGGTTAGTAGATTAACTAGTGCAACATATTAACATATTAAATAACTTCATCGGAAGGGTCAATTGTTCAGGCTGAGCTCTGGCACAGGATGAACTGGGTTCAAACCCAGGTACCTCTTATGTTGGTCAAGCGTGTTTGGAGAAATCCTCCTGGCAAGCAGTAATGCTTCCTCATTTTATACTCTTTCTATTACATACTTTGGATACAGATATAAATTATTTAAAACAGGAGAGGTTTCCCTTGCTAATTAATGGCAGGCTGACTAACTAGTTCCCATCAATGCCTAAGGCTTCATTCTATGCACAACTTTCCAACCAGTATAACAGCCCACTTCCATGGTTTTGCTGGGTAATTTTAATCAGTCACTGTGTGTACCATAGAAACCCAACAGCTGTGCACTAGGATAACCTTATTATCATTAGCAGCAAATTGGCTGTTGAGCATGGAATTTTTCATCAGGAAAGACTATGTGATTTCATAAACCTGGGAATAGCCAAGTTGTATTTATTTTTTTTTCTGACTATAATTTACAACTTAGGAAATGAGCACATTTAGATTGAAATTCACATTTTAATGAAGAGGGATATAGCTGAAGTTTCTTTCTAACATATCTTCCATATTCTTTTATTCTCTTCCACGGAATAAGAGAATTGGCATCATTTAGAAATTGTCCCAGTGAATGAAAAGGAGGAGTGTTCCATGACTTTTGCTTCTGACATTGGAAGTATGGAAAGTGGCCTCCTGGTGGTCAGGGGATGAAAAATTCTCTGGGATCGTAGGGAAATAATTCAGATAGTTGCCTCTAAAAGGAGATCTTTCAGAGGAGGAGTCAAGATGGAGGAGAAGTAGCAGCTGAGACTACATCGGGTAGCAAGAGATCAGCTAGATAGCTTATCAAACCATTGCAAACACCTACAAATCCAATGGGATATTGAAGAGAAGAAGAACAGCAATTCTAGAAACAGAAAATCGACCACTTTCTGAAAGGTAGGACCGGCAGAGAAGTGAATCCAAAGCGACGGGAAGATAGACCGCGGGGGGAGGGGCTGGCTCCTGGCAAGCGGGGGAGCAACGGAGCACTAAATCGGGACTTTTAAAAGTCTGCTCCACGGAGGGACATCGCTCCAGAGGCTAAACCGGGGTGAAGCCCATGCGGGGTCATCATGGCCCCAGGTCCCGCAGGGTCACAGAAGGATCAGGGGGTGTCTGAGTGTCACAGAGCTCGCAGGTATTGGAGCGGGGAAGCCAGCTACAGAAACAGAGCCGAGGAGTGAGCTCTCAGCTCGGGGTTACCTTGAACCGGTCTCAGGCTGGGTGAGCTCGGAGAGCAGCCGGAAGCCAGGGAGACGGGAGTGATTGGGGCTTTTCTCTGAGGGCGCACTGAGTGGGGCCCCAAGCTCTGCGCTCCTCTGGTACGGAGATTGGGAGGTCGCCATTTTCATTCCCGTCCTCCAGAACTCTACAGAAAGCGCTCAGGGAACAAAAGCTCCCGAAAGCGAACCCGAGTGGATTACTTAGCCAGGCCCCTGGTAAGGGCGGTGCAATTCCGCCTCGGGCAAAGACACTTGAGAATCACTACAACAGGCCCTTCCTCCAGAAGATCAACAAGAAATCCAGCCAAGACCAAGTTCACTTAACAAGGAGAGCAGCAGAATCCCAGAGGAGGAGAAAGCAAAGTGTGGAATTCATGGCTTTCTCCCCATGATTCTTTAGTCTTGCAGTTAATTTAATTTTTTTAAATTTTTTTTCTGCTAAATTTTTTTAACTTTTACCCTTTTCTTTTTTTAACGTTTTTTAACTAGTTTATCTTAACAATACCTTTCATTAAAAAAAAATCTTTTTGAACCTTCATTATTATAGTCATATTTTATCCTTCATTGTATTTAACTTTATTTTTTGTATACACATAGGGTTTTTTCTTCTAAAAAATTTGGGGTACAACTTCTTCTAATAGATCAAAATATACCCTAAATCTAGCTCCGGGCTTGTTCTAGTCTCCAGCCCGAGCAAATTCTCTCCACTTTCTTTTCCTTTATTCTCCCAAGCAACTTACTTTGTCAACTCCTTTTTTATAAATTAAAAAAAAATTTTTTTTTCAGTCTTTATAGGCATATTCCATCCCTTCATTGTGTTTACCCTTATATACATTTTTCATTCTTTAAAATTTTGGGAGGTAGTTTCTTCTAAGAGACCAAAATACTCCCAAAATTAAGTGGGTGACCCTGTTCTAGTCACCAGTCTAATATATATATTTTTTATTTTTTGTATTTTTTCTTTATTTGTTCTCTTCTTTTTTTCCTGAACTTCTTTTTACCCCCTTCTTCCCCCCACGATTCAGGGTCTCTTCTGATTTGGTTAAAGTGCATTTTCCTGGGGTCTTTGCCACCCTTTTAGTATTTTATTTGTTCCTTCATATACTCTTATCTAGACAAAATGACAAGATGGAAAAACTTATCACAAAAAAAAAAAAGAACAAGAGGCAGTACCAAAGGCCAGGGACCTAATCAATACAGACATTGGTAATATGTCAGATCTAGAATTCAGAATGATGATTCTCAAGATTCTAGCTGGGCTCGAAAAAGGCATGGAAGATATTAGATATCTTCTAGATATCTAATAAAATAGATATTTTATCTCTCTGGAGAGATAAAAGCCCTTTCTGGAGAAATAAAAGAACTAAAATCTAACCAAGTTGAAATCAAAAAAGCTATTAATGAGGTACAATAAAAAATGGAGCCTCTTACTGCTAGGATAAATGAGGCAGAAGAATTAGTGATATAGAAGACCAAATGACAGAGAATAAAGAAGCTGAGCAAAAGAGGGACAAACAGCTACTGGACCATGAGGGGAGAATTCGAGAGATAAGTGACACCATAAGATGAATCAACATTATAATAATTGGGATTCCAGAAGAAGAAGAAAGAGAGAGGGGAGCAGAAGGTATATTGGAGAGAATTATTGTAGAGAATTTCCCTAATATGGCAAAGGGAACAAGCATCAAAATCCAGGAGGTGCAGAGAGCTCCCTTAAAATCAACAAAAATAGGTCCACACCCCATCACCTAATAGTAAAATTTACAAGTCTTAGCGACAAAGAGAAAATCCTGAAAGTGGCCCAGGAAAAGAAGTTTGTAACATACAGTGGTAAAAATATTAGATTGGCAGCAGACTTATCCACAGAGACCTGGCAGGCCAGAAAGAACTGGCATGATATATTCAGAGCACTGAACGAGAAAAACATGCAGCCAAGAATACTATATCCAGCTAGGCTATCATTGAAAATAGAAGGAAAGATAAAAAGCTTCCAGGACAAACCAAAACTGAAAGAATTTTCAAACACCAAACCAGCTCTACAGGAAATATTGAAAGGGGTCCTCTAAATAAAGAGAGAGCCTAAAAGTAGTAGATCAGAAAGGAACAGAGAAAATATACAGTAACAGTCACCTTACAGGCAATACAATGGCACTAAATTCATATCTCTCAATAGTTTCCCTGAATGTTAATGGGCTAAATGCACCAATCAGAAGACACAGGGTATCAGAATGGATAAAAAAACAAAACCCAAAAATATGTTGCCTACAAGAAACTCATTTTAGACCCGAAGACACCTCCAGATTTAAAGTGAGGGGGTGGAAAACAATTTACCATGCTAATGGACATCAGAAGAAAGCTGGGGGTGGAAATCCTTAGATCAATTAGATTTTAAGCCAAAGACTATAATAAGAGATGAGGAAGGACACTATATCATACTCAAAGGGTCTGTCCAACAGGAAGATCTAACAATTTTAAATATCTATGCCCCTAACGTGGGAGCACTCAATTATATAAACCAATTAATAACAAAATCAAAGAAACACATCAACAATAATACAATAATAGTAGGGGACTAACACTCCCCTCACTGAAACGGACAGATCATCCACGCAAAAGATCAACAAGGAAATAAAGGCCTTAAATGACACACTGGACCAGATGGACATCACAGATATATTCAGAACATTTCATCCCAATGCAACAGAATACACATTCTTCTCTAGTGCACATGGAACATTCTCCAGAATAGATCACATCCTGGGTCATAAATCAGGTCTCAACTGGTATCAAAAGATTGGGATCATTCCCTGCCTATTTTCAGACCACAATGCTTTGAAGCTAGAACTCAATCACAAGAGGAAATTTGAAAAGAACCCAAATACATGGAGACTAAACAGCATCCTTCTAAAGAATGAATGGGTCAACCAGGAAATTAAAGAAGAATTGAAAAAAGTCGTGGAAACAAATGATAATGAAAACACAAAATCTATAGGACACAGCAAAGGCAGTCCTGAGAGGAAAATATAGACCAGTACAAGCCTTTCTCAAGAAACAAGAAAGGTCTCAAATACACAACCTAACCCTACACTTAAAGCAGCTGGAGAAAGAACAACAAAGAAAGCCTAAACCCAGCAGGAGAAGAGAAATAATAAAGACCAGAGCAGAAATCAATGAAATAGAAACTAAAAAAACAACAGAATAAATCAACGAATCTAGGACCTGGTTCTCTGAAAGAATTAATAAGATTGATAAACCCCTGGCCAGACTTATCAAAAAGAAAAGAGAAAGGACCCAAATAAATAAAATCATGAATGAAAGAGGAGAGATCACAACCAACACCAAAGAAATACAAACAATTATAAGAACATACTATGAGCAACTCTACGGCAACAAATTTGACAATCTGGAAGAAATGGATGCATTCCTAGAGACATATAAACTACCACAACTGAACCAGGAAGAAATAGAAAACCTGAACAGACCCATAACCAGTAAGGAGATTGAAACAGTCATCAAAAATCTCCAAACAAAATCCCAGGGCCAGACGGCTTCCCAGGGGAATTCTACCAAACATTTGAAGAAGAATTAATTCCTATTCTCCTGAAACTATTCCAAAAAATAGAAATGGAAGGAAAACTTCCAAACTCATTTTATGAGGCCAGCATCACCTTGATCCCAAAACCAGACAAGGATCCCATCAAAAAAGAGATTTACAGACCACTATCCTTGATGAACACAGATGCGAAAATTCTCACCAAAATACTAGCCAATAGGATTCAACAGTACATTAAAAGGATTACTCACCACGACCAAGTGGGATTTATTCCAGGGCTGCAAGGTTGATTCAACATCTTCAAGTCAATCAATGTGATACAACACATTAGTAAAAGGAGATCTTTCCATCCCTATGGTGGAAGATGCACAATTTTGGTGCTAAGAAAAGCCAAACAACCTGCCTGAGACAATCGCTCACAAGAGCCTATTTCAAACACGTCAGTTGGTATTCATTTTACAGCTCTGGTGCAGCCCAGATGGTATTTTTTTATTAGGCATCCCAAAACTCCAGATATTAAAACAGAACTGCCATTATTTTAGCCTCTCAGTGTTTCAGACTTTCTATATTACCTTTAATTTAATATGTAGCCAAGATTTTATCTTATAAAAATGCTCCTAGTGGGAAGACTCACTGTTCTTTCTTCTGTAAGGGTAACTTCTCCAGAGAAGGCAGTAGTTTTGTCATAATTAGTCCCTTAACTTTTCAATAATCACTGAAAGCTCATTCTCTTGTTGTTAGCAACTATGTGATATGTAGACCACTTTCCTTATAATTCCACAGTAATATTGCCAAATGGGATGGTGACCTCATAGATATTAAAGATTGTGTATAGATGTGCAGCTAAGGATAGAGTGAGTGGTATTAATGTACAAACATTTTTTGCATGGCCCATAGAGTTAACACTAGCTTTGGTTCTCTGTGATGTATTTGGCCTTGCCTCTTGTGGGTGTCCTAAGGAAAAATTGTGAAGGATGTAAAATAAGATTTCAACCTTCTCCTACCTTCCCTTTTGACTACTTTTCTCTTTCCTCATCTCCCATCTCACCCCAACACTTTAAGGAAACCGAAGCCAACTGGAAGGTACTAAGAGAAGACGGTGCAAAGAGGGTGTAATAGATACTGTGGTGCTCCTCCCAGGGCTGCTTTCCAGGGCCAAAACAACCATCCCTGTTCAGCAGAAAATGTCAGCTAATAAAGATTCCTAGATGCTTCCCTCACTGGGATAGTCCCTCAGCCTCAGAGAACTAACTTACCCAAGTTTATGCCCACTCCCGGGGAGCAGTCCGCAATCAATGACTGGTCAGTGCCAGGTTATAAAAATCTGGTTCCTTGGCCTCAAATGGGACAACTCTAAAAGACTATCCCAGCTCTAGAGCCCCTGTATGATTGGCTGAGACCTCAGCTGCAACCTCACTGGACATCAGCTTTTCTTCCTGCCCTATCCTGCTTTCTTTGCCTCCTTATTGGCATATCTCTTGAGAGCACTTCCTAATAAACTTTCTGCACCTAACTTTTCATCTTTAAGTATGTTTCCAATGAACCTAGTCTAAGATGGGGGGTTACCCAAAGTAGTCTGAGACTACTGTGTCTTAAGGAAGAGTAGTCAAGTAATTTCCCAAAGAGGCAAGAATTACAACCAGGAAGACAAAGTGTGTTACACCCAAAAGGTAAGCTATAGACCGAACTCAATAATCCAAAGCAAAATGAAATAAGATTTAAGATATAGGTAGAATTAAGTATTTGAGGGCAAATTCCAAGGGCAAATGGAATACAGTATTTTACCTCTGAATCTGTCCTATCTGTTTACATTAGCTGGTCCCCCATGGTATCTTCTGATTTCTCAGAACACTCAACTAAAATGCTCTCTAATAAACCTCCAGTTTGAGGATCTTATAGACCAATCACACTGGTCATAACCACACCTACTGCCTACACCAGAGAATGGAACTATGCAAACATACTACTACCCACCACTCCTATCCAGAGTTCCATTTGAAATTCCTGTCTATTATGTCTATATTCCAATCCTCTGCCTCTCTCACCATTGTGTTCCATAGTCCTGGCCATGAGTCAGATCCTCTGGACAGCTGTCTTTCCCCTGTTCACTCTGAAAGCTCAGTCCATTGCCAAGAAGGTACCTTAAATTCTCAGTAATGTTTACTGTATGTGAAGATGGGTGGTTTTTTTTTTTGTAAGTTTGTTCTAAACATTGATATATTTTTCTCCCAGGTACTTTTTTTCCCTGCCCTCATCAGGAGGGAGATCCAATATTCTCCTGCCTCCTTCCAAGGCCAAAAACAACCTTTACTTCTCTACATCTAGTAATGGCTAACATTGACTGGGCACCTACTGTGAGCTTGGTACTTTTCTGAGTGCTCTAATGCTTTATCTTGCGTAATATTGATAATGACCTTGTGAAGCAATCATTATTGTTATCATAGCTATTCTGCAGATGAATAAAGAAAGGTATAGACCTAACTTTCCCAGGTCCACATGATTCAAGCCAGGATTCAAACCGAGCCAGTGAGATATGGTCCATATATACAATGGAGTATTATGCCTCCATCAGAAAGGATGAATACCCAACTTTTGTATCAACATGGACAGGATTGGAGGAAATTATGCTGAGTGAAATAAGTCAAGCAGAGAGAGTCAATTATCATATGGTTTCACTTACTCGTGGAGCATAAGGAATAACACGGAGGACATTGGGAGAAGGAAAGGAGAAGTGAGTTGGGGGAAATCAGAGGGGGAGACAAACCATGAGAGACTGTGAACTCTGAGAAACAAACTGAGGGTTTTGGAGGGAAGGGAGGTGGGAGGTTGGGTGTGTCTCGTGGTGGGTATTAAGAAGGGCACATATTGCGTGGAGCACTGGGTATGGTGCATAAACAATGAATCTTGGAACATTGAAAAAAAAATTTAATTAAATTTAAAAAAAAAGAGCCAGTGCTCTCCAGCAATAAGCTCTTCTGCCTTGCCTCATTCCCAGCATCTACCAACATCCACTTCATCCTCCTCCAAATGTTGAAAATTTCCTTTCCACTCTGAATGCTGCCATCCATTCATACAATATCAAGAGCCCCCATAACATCAAAGCCCTTAGCCTCTCATTGTCTTGCCCCTCATCCATTTCAATGGTATTCACTGTGGACCTTAAATAATTGACTCCCAGGATCATACTCTTCTCAACCTTCAACTCTGAAAAATCCCTCTGACCACCACCTTACATCTCCTACTTGTCCTGTTTCTTCATTCTTTCTAAACTACTCTCTGGCATCACTCCTTTCTCTCCCAGTATGACTCATCCCCTCTACCTTCAGCTTTACTTTCTTCCCTGATGAGCCCATGTTCCCTGTTTACATGCCAATCCCTCTTTTATCAACACCTCCCTTGTCTTCTTTTCATTGCACATACTAAGCCAATCTCCAATCCTGCATTTTTCTATTGTTGTTGTGGTGGTGGTGGTGGTTGTTTACCAGTGACTTCCCTCTGAGTAAAGGGTAGAATTCAAATACCTAAGCAAGACCTTCAAGGTATTACATGGTCTTCCTCAACCTGCTCATCTCCCACCACTGTTCTCCCCCAGGACTCAGTCCGTATCCATACAATGCTCCACATGGAGCATTGCCAGGCCTCTCTATAGCTGTCTGTCAGATATGTTCCTTCCTGTTCCCCTTCTGGTAAAAAGCTACAGGATCAGATGACTTCTTAGATGGACAACTGGGGGAAGAAAGAGGAAGAGGGTTAAGGATGGCAGTAGAGGAACAAATGCAAGATGACGTAGAAATGTTGCTCTAAGCATCCGCAAAAATCAGGGTGCCATTACACTTTAAGAGCACCCTCAAGGAGAGAAAGTGGATAATATAAAGCGCCTAACTGGGCCTTCTCAGACCAGAGCAGTTGATGAAACACCCATGTATGAATACCATGAAAATAGTAACTATCACAATTAAACCATGCTGCCTCTAACAATCATCTAAGTTTCACTATGATTATGTCTTAATGACTAGGCATGAGATGTAGTTTATATGGATTAGCAAAGCAAATATGTTGGGAACATTATACAACATAACTGCCATTCTGAGAACTGATAAAATGAAGAAATGAACAGAACTTACCTACATAGCTGCAAGCTACTTAGAAATATGATAAAATCCTTTTCTAAAATAAATGTAAAAATGAATAAGTTAGTTATCTAACATTTCACTAATAATTTATGAGATGTACTTCCAAGTACTTGTCATATTACTAGGAAATTTATATACTGATTATTATAATGAACTTAGCCATTAGAGCTGATACTGTTATATATTAAAACCAAATCTACCTGAGTCATTAATTTTGGGTACTTTTAAAAATACATTTATGTATACTGTCTCATTTATCCATTATTTAACTTTAAAATGACTCTCATATCTTAGGTTTAGGTCTTGTATATTTTGAAATTTTGATTTTCTAGAAAAAACAATGGAAGTAAAAAGAAAAAAAAGTAAGAACAAAGAGAAGCTAACAAAGTGGAAACATATTCTTTACACCCTAGAAACCAGGAACAGCACAGTCTTTACATATTGCAAGAATTTAGGCTTTACCATATACTGATGTTTATCACGGAAAAAAAAAAGTTCCCACAGGAACTAAGTGTTTTTTTAAGTGCTATGTGGATTCTCTTATAAGAGAAGCTTGGGAAACAGGATGCTAGTCATTTTTGCAGAAACAAGGACCACTTAACACTAAAGGCACACAGCATTATGAAAAAGTAATTAGGCTAAGTTCAGGGGAATCCAGACAGCAAAGACATTGCTCACAAAATGACAGATACTGCATAAAAATGGAGATTTCATAAAGTTAATGACAGTGATATTGGAAAGTTGCTCAATCACATACTCCATCCATTGACAAGTGAAGATCTAGCAAAGCTAGACCTGTTAAAAACAGAAGAAAAAGCTTACAAGCATGGTGACAAAGAGGGATACCAGAAGAAAACAGTGTGAATGTCAAGTGATCAAGAGAGACTTTTGAGGACATTGATAAAGTCTACAATTTTGTGCTGCAAAATTCAAGTATAAAGTAAAGGCTGTCACATCATGCTATTGTATCATTTTGCTCCATAAAAATATCAATACCAGACTTAATATCAGTAAATACCAATTAGAACTATTATTATTATTATCACTAGAGCAATGGGGGAATGAGGACCATTTGACTCCTCAGCAGGGAGGACATCCCAGGAATAAATGCTGAGACTTCACTGTCCCATTTTCAAATTTCTTGATGGTGCCTCCCCTTGGCTGAACTCAATCTGAACCTATAAATATACACAGAGATCAGCTCCCTTAGGTTGAGAGACAAGTAGGCAAGAGAGGACAGTGCATCCAGAGGGGCAAAAAGAAGACGTCCAGCACACAAACATACATGCACATGCACACACACACACATACACACACACACGTGTAAATACACACAACTTGGGTTCTATTAGGCCAGATTCCAAAGTTCCAAGCTACTTAATTTATCTGAACAACAAATTCATTTTGAGGGCTTGTTCTGTGCCCAGTACAGTTCTAGGTGCTGGAGGCACTGCCATGAACAACACTGTTAAGAGTCCCCACCATGGGTACCTATGACTTTCATGGACTCCTTCCACCATAAAAAATATTAAAAATTTTATTTTATGACTATATTTAAAAATCAATTTAATCCAGCCTGGATTCTTTATTCCACATTCATCATCATTATTATTATTATTATACCCATTTTTCCTCTAATTTTTAAAGAAACTAAAACATTTTCATGGACCATCAAAAGTATCATGTTATTAAGGCACTTTGTCTACTGTATCCAAAGGGTAAATTGACAAGCCCTGGTCTTTGCTACCATGGAAATTATATTCTGGTGGGGGAGATAATAACTAAAAGTTACAAATAAAGCAAGGTGAAACTATCAGAAAAGTGTAGTAAAGACAATTGAACAGAATATCTTAGAAAGTGATCAGGGAACTGTGGCTGTCAGAGTGTCCATGGTAGGCTCCCTGAGGGGAGCACACTTGACATGAGAACCTCAATGACTGGAAGGAATCAATCTTCTGAAACTCTGGAGGACCTGAAGGAGGAGCTGATGATATAAAGGCCCTTAGGCCAGAAAGAGCTTGGGATTTCTGAGAAGAATAAGAAGCCCAATGAGGCTAAAGCCTATCAAAAGATGGAAAGAGGGACAAAATGAAAGAGGTTGGCAGGGGCCAGATCATACAAAGCCTTACAGGTAAGAATTTGGGTTTAACTTTCAGCTGGGGAGTTGCATGGCTTTATGTGGAGAATGGATTAAAGGGAAAAGCAGAGAGACTGCAACTACTGGAGCTCACCCAGGTGAGTGAAGAGGCTGCTTTGCATCAGGATTAAGAATGGAAATGAAAAAAAATAAAAGGATAATGGATGTAAAATGTCCTTAGAATTTAGAGTCAAGAGGACTCTTAATGAATTGATGCAAGAGAGGAAGAGCAAAGAGGAACCAAGGATGAGCTAGGGTAGGAGTGGTGGGGTTAGCTTGAGAACCTGTGGGATGGGGGTGTCATTCACTAGGTCTGGCTTCCATAAACCCTGCCACTCTCCTTACATTAGTAATCATAAAATATGTTACAGTGACACAATATATTATAAAACACAGATTTACAATGCTGTGCATGTTTGTTGTGGGAGCACACCAAATTAGTGCATTTGTGTTATTTCCAGTGACATGGAAATAGTGCTTTGGCCACCATACTGCTTGCTGCAAACAGTGTTAACAAAACCTTGCCTCTTGATTCCTTATCTTGCCCTTTAACCAACTGTGGGTATTTGACTAGACAACACTTGCTTTTGACAAACCTGTCCCTCTAGAAGGACCTAACTGGTTCAAGATTGGCTGCCCCATTTTGTCCTCAAACACTCTTTTGGTCTGTCATACTCAATTTCTTTTCTGTGTTCCTCATAAAATTTACCATTTGGATTTTGAATCTTTCTTTGTTCATTCACATACATATTAAAGCATCTGAATTCTCCTCCAACTAGATTACTAACCCATCAAGGGATGATAAATTCAAGTTTCTTTATTATTCCTCTTGTGTTCTCATTCTCTGTACTTTCTCTGGGTGATCTCATGGTTTCATTCATTCTACAAATACTTGGCACTGTTTAGATGCAATGACAGTGATAATAAGAGCTAGCATTCCCATAGTGCTCACAGTGTGTTGCCAGCATTCATTTCATCTTCAAGATGATCCTGTAAGATAGATACTAATGTTATCTCCATGTTAAAAAAAAAAAAAAACCCTGAAGGTTAAGGTATAATAAGGAACTTGACCAAGGGCGCAGCTAGTGTCCTGTGGAGCCACAAGTCAAACCCAGATAATGGGACTCCAGTGCCCATGTGTTGCAACAACCCCCTAAACTGTCTGCTCATTAGCTTTGGCCATGCATCTGAATTAGAGACCCAAATATCCAGTTTCTTCATTTCTATTTGGATGACCCATAGGAAACTAAAATTCAAAGTACTTAAGCTTATCTTTCTCCCTACAGGTGTTCCTTCCCCTCATAAACCCCAATATATGGTGTTTCATCCACCCAACTGAGCAAGCTAAAAACTTTGATGTCATTCTTGACTTTGCCTCAGCAAATTTCATCCCCAGCCAGCATCCAATCATTGATAATGTCCTGTCTCTTTTACCTTTTGGTGCCTCTCAAATTTATTCATTTCCCTATCCTCACTATTCTAACTTCATTCTGGTACTCACCCTTTGCTACCTGATTTTACTGCAGTAGACTTCTGGTCTCTGCCAATAGCAAGGGTCATATCTGTGCTGAAAAGACTATGAGGCCATTATCAGGAGCAATGGACCTAGTGTTGTGGCTGATGGTGATGATAGAGTTGTGGTTGTTTGGTGAGGTCTGTCACAGGAACAGTGGGCAGGTGGTGGCACTTTTACCAGGACTTGCTATCCTTGCCCTAGCAGTCTAACACAATACTTAATACATGGACGGTACATAATAAATGATGCAGAATGAATGTAAAATGACTATGAATGTCTTACTGTCTCTGAGACGCTAAGCACAAGTTAGTCAACAGTTGTATATTGGGATGGATGCTCTTTGTCACTAATGATAATAGATCATTTGTATATAGATCATAATGATAATAGATCATTTCAACTAATCCAATCTAACTTAAGTTTTCAAAAACTACTTCTTGTTTTGTGCCATATCTGTTAATGCATGCCAAGTCTCTTAAGTTTCTCTCTCATCTCTGCCTACTGCCCCATATCACCATGTGCCCTATAGCTAGCTATGGGTAGCCTGGTTACTTTAAATTTTGACAATCTACCATGGAAAATTCTATGTATCCATTTTATTATTTGTCCTCAATAATAAAACTGTTCTACTCATAATATGAACATATAACATATAGGAAGAATCAGTGACATGTAGAAATGCCAGCTTCTGGGTCCTTTACAAGTTTAAATATGACTGCTATGTCAGACTTTCACCTTGTTTTGGAGACTAATGTTTTCCTAGTCACCATAGTCTAGCCATTAACCTCTTTAAATATGTTCTGACATATTTAATAGTCATAGTGTCTCTTTTTCTTTGTCTATCAGTCCACTCCCTCAACATGTCAGATATTTCCCATGCATATGATGAATACTTTATATTTAGCTGACTGCTTTATTTTTACTTCTCAGGCCAAGTGAGCTTTTTATATACTAAATTGTCTGGTAGATATTAAAAAAAGGTGTTATTTTCTTCTGTATCCTTGTTCTTGATACAGTCAACAAGCACATTTACTAATTCTCATTTAATTTATAAAGGTTATAGTGGTTTGTTGGGCTGCCTCCCTTAAGATTCAAGGAGCTTACTAATAATGCAGAGCTGCTGAACCATAGCATCTACTGCTCTGTAAAACTAAAGATATTTTAACATTTGCAGGACTCCAGTCTAGTGCAATTAATTCTGATCAGTTGTCCTCAGTCCAGAGTTGTTATTAGCTGGAGAGTGTTAGGCAGCGCTGGCCATTTTGAAGGTGAATCTTCGCAAGTGCACTTTGTTGTTACAAATAATTAGGAGTTAACATCCGAGTTTATATTAAAGATTGTGAATGGATAGGAAAAGTATTTCTGCAATTAGTCAATTTTTTGCTGTTCTGGCTTTTTTTTTTTTTTTACAACGGAAACTCAACCTGCTTATATAATTCCTATATGTCAAGTAGCATAAGTGCTTCTCAAGTTATAACTAACTCAGCTGGCTGAAAGGGACCTTCAGATATTTAGGGAAAGGGAATGCATAAGCAAAGAATTATATATGTCTAAAGTTTTTCTAACCATGACATCAGAATCATGAGTAGCATCAGAAATGAGGTGCCAAGGCCCAAGATTTCAGACAGTCTTCTCCCTGAAATTTCTGGGAGAGAACAAACCTGGAGACAACAGGGAAATTTGAGTCCAATGACCAAGAACTGGAAATCAGACAGAAGTTTGGAATGGGGCCACACAGTGTCAGGCAAGTGAAGGATAAGCACAGAAGTCCCTGGATATGTTAGGCCAATGGATATGATCCTTTTTTGGGATTCCCATAAAGTTTTATTAGTTACTTAGGAAGTGGGTGAGGAGAGGGTTAGGGATGCACAAGTCACAAATGCCACAAGGAATTATTAAACCTATTCTCTACAAGGAAACTTGCAAGTAGCATATACAAAGCATATACAAAATAGCATATATAATAGTTGAAGTAGCAATATGAAGCATATACGAAGTAGCATATACAAAGCTTGTTCAATGCCAACTCGTTCTCAAGATACATACAGACCAGGAGGGAGTTGGTGGTGAAGGAGAGGCACATGAGTCAAAAGAAAGCACATAGAGTAACAAGGACAAAGCATTCATCCTAGGTTCAGTTCTGAGTCTGGCATTAACTCTCTACATAACCTTAGGCCAAAACAAGACAAAACAGAAACCAACCCAGAGCTAATCTCATGAGGTTGCTGTAGGGGTTAAATGAGAGATGGGGGATGGGGGAATATATATATACGTACTATATCTATGATGGTTTGGGGAGCAGGCAGTAAGCACACATTCACTGATAGGTAGCAATAGTAGCAGCTGCAACCACGTTACAAGGAGTACGATTTGTAATGAAGTAGAAGTTCAACTAAGCATCATTGGCAGCACACAGGTAGGAGAAACCTATTTAAACTAGAAAATCTATAATGATATTTCACAATATCCAGTCTTCCCTATCTCAGTAAGTGCTAAACCCATTTGCACAGGCCAAAAATCTCAGTGTTATCTTTGGCTTCTCTTTCTATCATACCTCAAGCTCAACCATCAGCAAATCCTGTTGACTCTATTTTCAAATATATTAATATATTTAGAATTCATTGACTGTGCCCTACCTCTCCTGCTACCCATCTCCTCCAAATACCATCTCTCGTCTGGATTCTTCAATGGCTCCCAAGCTGGTCTCCCTGCTTCTGCTCTTTCCTCCCATCATCTGTTCTCAATTCAATAGTGACAAGGGTCCTTTTAAAATCCCAGATCACATTCTCCCCTGCTCAGAATCTTCCAAAGGTGTCCCATCTTACAGAAAGTAAAACTCTGGGTCCTTATGATGCCTGCTAGACTCCTGGGATTCAGCCCCCTGCTCTGTGTCTGTCTACACTCCCCATCACTCACCCCTCTCTAAATCTATTCCTGATATGTTGATCTTGATGTTCCTTGACCATATCCACATGCTCCTGTTTCAGTCCTCTGCATTTTCTGTTTGTGATAGTTTGGACCCCCCAAGAAGCAGATGCCAAGATGAGATTAGCTGAGTAAGAAATGTATTGAGGGGAAATGTGGGTGAAAGATAAAGGGAATGGACGGGGAGAAGATGGGAAGGGCCTCTGACCACAGTGCCAGTCAGACACCTGTAAGGGTAAGAAAAGAGGATTGTCAATGCCGAAAGGTTTCAGACTGCAATGCAGTCCTAAGGGAGTTTCTGGCAAGCCAGTGGGGTGTCTCTGAGCCACAACTGCCTGTCAGAGGTATCCTCATCTCATGGAATAGTCCTGAATTAGTACTCCATTCTGCTCAGTTACTGGCTAGGAGAGGATCAGGGGAAGTGTGACCTCCATGTGAATGTGGTTGTGGGTCCAGAATGTAACAGCCAGACTGTAGTCAACTATGTTCCCCAGTAGGAGACCTATGCCCACCACACTGTTCCCCTCACCTAGAATGATTTTTTTTTTTTTTGCCAGATATGTGAGGAGGTTAGCCTCCTCACTTCCTTTAGGTCTCTTTTCAAATGTCACCTTATCAGTGAGCCTCCCCTGATCACCCAAATAAAGCACCCAATAAAGCACCCCCACGCTGGCATTCCCTACCCACCTGATCCTGGTTTATTTTTTTCCATAGTGTTTCTCTCCATCTAACATATTATATAATAACTTATTTGTTATCTCTACTCCTACCAGATTGTAAGGTTCATGAAGACAGGAATGTGTTTTGTCATATTCCCAGTGTTTAGGATAACACAAATAATACATGATACATAGAACTTGCTCAATACATACACTGTAAACAAATAAATTTTAAAAGACACAGGTTAATTTCATTGTTGTGCACACATTTAAATTCCCTTCTGATTTTAGAATTTATTTAATAATTTATTTAGAATTTATTTAATCTTCTACACAAAAATAAGCAAAACTATTTTTTAAAGATTTTTTATTTATTTATTTGACAGAGAAAGAGAGATCACAAGTAGGCAGAGAGTCAGGCAGAGAGAGGAGGAAGCAGCCTCCCTGCTGAGCAGAGAGCCCGATGTGGGGCTAGATCCCAGGACCCTGAGATCATGACCTGAGCGGAAGGCAGCGGCTTAATCCACCGAGCCACCCAGGTGCCCCATGCAAAACTATTAATACATATTCAAGGTATAGAGGCTTAATATTAAAATGTAATGAAATAAATCACATAGTTAAGCAGAATCCTGTAGAATCCTTTATGTAGGGGTGCCTGGGTGGCTCAGTTGGTTAAGTGTCTGCCTTTGGGTCAGGGCATGATCCCAGGATTCTGGGATGGAGCCCCACATTGAGCTCCGTGCTCAATGCAACCCACTATTCAACAGTTCTGTGGGACATGCTCCTAATCACTGCTCAATAACTCTATAGGAGATTCCCCTATCATGGCCTCTGTTTGGGGGAGTTCCAGTGGTCTTCTCAAGGTCTGAGACAATATTGCTACTGCCTAAACTCATATAACATCATAAAGAGATGAAAACTATTGGTTTTTTGGTGCCAGGTACCATGCTAAGTACATAAAGTAGCTCATATAATCTCCATACTGATATTGTAAGGTGGTATTACTATACACTTTTTATAGATAATAAATGTGAGGTTCACAGAGATGAAAGCACATAGCTTATAAATATAAAGTCAGAATTCAAACCTAAGGAATCTTGATTCTTTCCACTCCACTTACACAATGGAAACAATTTCCAGAGCAGGAGTTATTCCCAGGAAGCAACACTAAATCCCAATAAAGAAATATTCCCTGTCTTAGTTATCTCAGGCTGCTATAACAAAGTACCATAGACTAAGTGGCATAAAAACAACAGAAATTTATTTCTCACAGTTCTGGAGGCTAGAAGTCTGAGATCAGGGTGCCAGCATGATTGAGTGAGGCCCTCTCCCTGATAGTAGACCTCTTGCTGTGTCCTCACATGGCAGAATGGATGAGAGAGCTCTCTGGGGTGTTTTTATAAAGAACAAATCCCATTCTTGAGGGGTCTACCCTCATGATCTAATTATCTCCCAAAAGCCCCACCTCCCAATAACAACCCATTGGGGGTTAGGATTTCAACATATGAATTTCGAGAGACAAAAACATTCATTCCATAACATTCCTTATCCCAGGAAAGAGAACTGATGACAGGTACGTAGCTGGACTGCTATGGACAATTGATTGCAAAGTGCCCTCCACTGCCCTCCAGTGCCCTCCTGGGGGGACTGAAGTGTTTATACTGTGGTTACACTGTGTCTTTATCGCCATTGCATGTTGTGTATGGGGTATAAATAGTTTTTTTCTGTAGTTCACAAGTCTTCAGATCAATAAGAATTTGTACTCAAGGAGCTATACTCAATGCTTCACATCCAAGCAGACTATCCACACTCAGATGTGAATTCAATGAAGAGATCCTTGACACCTAATGCTTATGATGTAATTTGGCTGGGGTCTTGGAAAAGAGTGAGTGTATTTCATGTAGAAGGAGGTATGTAAATAATTCATGGCCAGAGAGTGAACTGTGGTAGATTAAGGATTGCCATAAATTTTTTGAGTAGTAATCCTCTTCCCCTAGAATCTCAGCTGGCTTTCATGGCTTGTTCAAACAATTAAATACAATAGAAGTGATATTCTGTGTCTTCTAAGACTAGGTCATAAGAAAGCTTGCAGCTTACAGCAGAATGCTTATTCTGGGTAAAGTCAGCCTTCAACTAAGAAGTCTGACTATTCTGAGACTGTCTTGCTACTCAAGCTTGACATATGAAAAGACTTTGACAAGAAAGGGGAAGAGACAGAGAGAAAGGGAGATGCCTGACCACTTCCAGGCCATCCAACCCAACCTAAGTACCAAGTATGGGACTAAAGAAGTTCTCTTAAACATTCCAACTCCACCAGACACAGCATGTGGAAGAAGTAAGGAACCAAGCCCCTGGGCATATAACTTCAGTAGAGTTGTTTCAACCATCTCTTGCCATTTAAGTACCCCAGCTGAGATTTTAGTCATCGAGATGTAGAGATAAACTACCCTCACTCTGCCTGGCCTAATTTTCTGATCCACAAAATTATGAGCTTAACAAAATGGTTGTTGTTTTCTGCCACTAAGGTATTTTATTTGGGGAGGAGTTGTTAGACAGCAATTAGTAACTGGAATACACTGTTCTAAGGACCCCCTAAGGGAAATGGTGCCCCATCACTAACTAGTTGTTTGCAATCGTCATTTTATTAAAATCAATGGTATGTTCCTTATAATTAATTATTAATCTTATCATTAAAGTAATGCAGGTTTATTAGGAAAATATATAAAAGTATAAAAATGAAAATTAAAATCACCTCCAAGTCCACCATCCAGGAATATATTTGCATTTTTTAAGTGTGTATGTGTGTTTTAGGATGACATTCAGTATATTCAACCATTATCTACTGTTGCATAAAAGCACACTCAGATTAAAGGCTCACAATATCAATAATTTTATGATTGTTTACAAGTCTGTGGGTCAGCTGGGTTATTCTGCAGGCAACTGGTAGGTCTGCTGGAGCTGAATGGACGGTGGGCAGGCTGGTTGGTTTCTGGAGCCAGAGCTGTGACGTCTCTGTTCCATGCTGGCTCTCATTCTCAAGGAAGCTAACACAGGCTTCCTCACATGGAGGTCTCAGGACAGCAAAAGCATGAGAAGATTAACTACAAGATCTCCTAAAGCCTACACTCAGAACTCC
This sequence comes from Mellivora capensis, assembly GCA_004024625.1. NCBI lineage: Eukaryota > Metazoa > Chordata > Mammalia > Carnivora > Mustelidae > Mellivora > Mellivora capensis. The sequence goes on along the minus strand of PISX010002165.1, from coordinate 69,517 downwards.
TATAACATCATCACTTGTGCCCCACACTCCTGATCAAAACAAGCCAAAGGATAGACGGATTCAAGTGGGTAGAGAAAGTGACTCCAGCTCTTGACAGGAATAGCAGCCAATTCACATGGCAAAAATGGATGTATGCAAGGATAGGAGGAATCTGCAGCTAACATTATTATTATTATTACTATTATTTACAAGGCCATACTTGAAATTTTCTACCCATATTTTTATAAATTGCTATGCTTGGAAAATATAATCAAAACAGGTAAGTAAACCCTGTCCATAATCCTCTAAGAAAGACTATTATTATGTCTCAGATAGATGAGTTCTTGTCTCCATATTGGGAATAGAGTGTCTTTACTCTACAGAGAAAACTCCTTGCAGCTCTCAGGGCCAATTTTTTGACTGAACAGGTGAATTAACTCATTTTCCATTTCTCCTGCTCCAAACTGATGGGTTATTTAACACTACCTAATGGGGCGCTTGGGTGGCTCAGATGTTAAGCATCTGCCTTCAGCTTGGGTCATGATCTCAGAGTCCTGGGATCTAAGCCCCACATCAAGCTTCTTGCTCCATGGGAGCCTGCTTCTCCCTCTCCCACTCCCCCTCCCCGTGCTTGTGTTCTCTCTCTTGTTGTCTTTCTGTCAAATAAATAAAATCTTAAAGAAAAAAAAAAACGCTACCTAAACATCACAGAGAAGCACATGGTCACCACCTGAAGGGCTTTCTCATTCTCTGAACTGGATAACTGAGTGACATAATAGCCATAGCAACAGGGACACTGGATATAAAGATGAATTTTTTTGCCATATTCTGATTGAGCATTTATCTCAAGGATTTGTAAATACCCTAAACTGTGGTACAGAGGTCACCAATATTTATTTTTGAGAGAAATGTTTATCTCTGTCCTGCTTTGGGCAAAAACATCCCAGGAGCTGAGGATATACACCCTGAATAAATTAAATCCCAGGGATACAAAAAGGTTAAATGAAAAAGTCAAAGTCAGGTGATGCAAGCAAGTGGATCAGTTTGAGAACCACCTGGGAAGTGAGGGTGAGAACCATATCCCTGTCTTCAGCCATAATGTGGACTTCTGTTGTCCATGGACACGGCTATTAATCAAACAGGTGATTTCTAGAATATCCTAGAAATGAAAGTGCCCTTCTGGGTTGTTATTGTCCTCTCTTAGGTCAGTGATAACATGACAGACCTATCATGATGCCTGTTGAGGGGGAAAAAAAATCTACCAAGCTCTTTGTGTCTTAAAGCACAGAAATTTCAATGAAGGTAAGGCCCATACTCTGTCATAATTCCTTCAGCACCCTTCTTGATTGAATACCTTGTTTTGACAGCTTCCATCGTGCCCATTTTGATGTGACATGGTCTAATAGCCTGGCATTAAATGGCAATCAGAGAAAGAGCTAGTGAAGAAAAGTGATTAGAAGTCTGTGCCCTGGCAAGAACCCATCTGGTTTCAAGCTCCTGCTCGGCCACTTAGCACTAGCTGTGTGGGCTTGATTAAGTTAATTCACCTGTTGAGCTTCAGTTTCCCCATCTGGGACATGGTGAGAAGCTAGAAAGAAAACTGACTGGGATAAGGCAAGTAAAACATTTGGCACAGTGTGTGGCACATGGCAAGTACTGAATACATGTAAACCGTGAGAAGTAAGCCCAGTTTGGTGCCACGGACCTCAGTCACAGGGCTGTCAGTGGGACAGAAAGCAACTGCATCAGAGGCTTTTCTCCACCGTAATGAGAGGAAGAAACTATGCCTCGTTACACGGATACAGGACAGGACATGATCCGCACTGCAGCTGGATTCATGGAAGAGCTAGGTACACTATAATGAGTTTAACCAAATTTGTGGGATGCTAAGACTCTGTAACTATAGAAATTTATCATTCTCTCTGGATGCATATAATAAAACTTGAAAATAGGGAAACTGAACAGACCCCAATACCACTTATTAAAATTCAGAGAAACAAACCGAATGCAGGTATTATTCCTCTGAGGAATCTAGTTAACATCAGAAGTTATTTTTCCTCATTTCTCAAAATATTCACTTTCCCTCACAGGCAAAGGAACATTGTGCTGGCTGCTACTAACAAACAGAGGCTTTAGGCACAGATTTCAACAGGTCTAGTTCCCTAAGAAAAGACAGATTTCACTAGTCACAGGGTAATTAATAACCCATAACTACCTAGACTCAAAACAACGTACTAAAAAGTAAACATGTATTTTTATGTAATTTTGTGCAGGAGGCTGTTGTTTTAGTGAATTCTAACTCATTTTCCCTCAGTTCATTCCCAGCATCTTATGCATATGTAGAGTTCTAATCTGGGAAATTTATTCAGTCCACTCTAACTGTATCTCTCAGGTACTATTCTCCTGTGTTGCTCCTTGACTTTAAAATGATGGTATAGTATCTTCTAGGCCCAAACACCTACTTGGGTTCCCAACTTGCATCCTGTTATCACAACAATGATATTTTTGGAGATTTGAACTGGTATAGGATGTTATGGTCCAGCTCAGCTAAATGATATTTTAAAAAAGAGAAAAACATTAAAAGAGAAGAGATTAAAATCATGAGTATAGCATAAGGAGATTCCCGGCTTAGCTGGAAATCCTATACTTCATGAAATACACAGGTGTCCAGAGGTTAGGCAGAAGCTCTGGTGCAGGGAAATTTCGTAGAAGAAAATTAAGGCACTAAGTAAGGGTTAACTACTGTCTTCTACAGGCACTCAAGAATGATGGCATCTAGAGGACCCCACCAGGAGACTACAGAGGAGGCCACCTAACTGCCTCCTTACCAAACATACATCTTTCCTTTCAGAGTACACATCCCTAATTTTAAAGTAAATCATTGGGGAAACAGGATTTACTTTACATGATGCACTTTACTGGCAGCTCCTTGGAACATACCTATTTCATAAGAGCAAAGGAGAGCCGTCCTCCATCTGATCCAAACTTCAAGAGAGATGTGGGTTAAATTCCATGAGTTACAATATGGTCAGAAGGTTTAACACTCCTAGAAAACAATCTAGAGCCTTAATGATGACAAATACTCCGGCTTGTTTCTCATAAACATTGAAGCTGGAAATGTTGTCAGCCAGCGTGGCAATCCCTAGGCAGGGTGCAGAAGCAAGACTCATGGTATGTGCTTCCAGCATAGATTCCATCAACGATGTCCAGCCTACTCAGCAAGCCATTTCTTTGCTCACTGATCTGTATCCTATTTGCCATGTAGACCCAGCAAAACAAACATTTTCAGTGACATGATTGCAAATGTTTCTGTCACAAAGACCCATGGCAAACAATCTCTACTCTGGATTTATTCTTGGCAGGCAGGCTCTGCTCCAGAAGTCTATGAGGATTCCTCTTACTGTTCACATCTCAGAGGGTGTCTCTCCTGGAAAACACACGAGATTTCTGCCACAGCAAAACAGAAGCATGGGATCCTCCTGAGAACCAACGTCTCACTTAAAATATTCATGGCTCAGATTCCCAAAGGCTGATTGAGAGGTGCCTCAATTAATGACATTTCCCCTGGTACACAGTCAAAAACATGGGGTCCCAGAGATATGGTAAGAATGCTTCACTCTTTGCATTGTTATTAATCTTCAGTATTTCACTGCTAGTGAGATATATCTTTTAATAAAAACATATGAAACCATGAAAAAATTACTCTAGCTCATTTTATGAACTGATCTGATCCTACTATTCATAAATTATGGATGGTTACATCCTGTGGCATTTTAGTTCTGCTCACTTTATAATTTAGTCTGACATTTGGATAGCCCTGGCCCTTCTGCATTAAAGTACTGTTGAATCACTTAATTATAACCATTATATCTTGGGGGAAAATGTGTACCTGTAATGACTTGCCACTCTTAAGTGGCCAATTGAAGACAGTGAAAGTAAGTTTTTGATACAAAGAAAGAAGAGTTACTCTATTTTAAAAGAATGGTCTAAAGTTAAAAAAAAAAGAAACTTTGGGTGGCAAATTATAGAAATCTGTCTGAATGCTTTGAGTACAATAATGGTGACTAACTGGGAATATCCAATAGTGTGCCCTTGAATATAGAAGCAGCAATCCAGCCAAGCCTGGGAACTAAAGTCCAGAATCTACAAGCCAGTGGGAAGGAAACAGAAAAATAAAGCAAATGCACAGTAGGAGGTCATATGAAATGAGAAATTACATGATCCATGGAGGAAAGAGAAACTGAGAGACAATAAAACTAGTTCCTTTCCACTGGCTTGTAGTCTTCAATCTCCAAGCTTGACATTTTCACACTCCCTGAAGCATTCTTTTAGATAACATCATCCTGACAGCCCTTCTCTCCATGCTCTCTGATTGCTGAGGACCCTCAACATATGAATATAATCATATAAAATTTGTGGAACATCAAGAAGATGTTGTCTAATTCTCACTCTTACTAATTCTCACCTAAATGCAGTATTTCTATTAACATGGACAAAAAACTGTGAGCCCTCTCAACAACGCACTTTGGTGTAGAATTAAAGAGCCCAGATCTCCTGGGCTCATATCCTGTCTCCTCCCTTTACTAGCTGTATGACTTTAGGCAAATAATCTCTTCATGACTCAGTTTCCTTACCTGTAAGGGAAGAATATGCACAGTGCCTACTCCAAACAACTGCTGTGAGAACTGTGTAATAATATGTATAAAGATCTGAAAATAGCACCTGGCACATGGTAATTGTTCAATCAGTGTCAGGCATTAGTTTGGAATGAACTGAATACCATTGTCCTTTATGTGACTTTCTAAAGTGGTTCAGTTTCATCATGAATGTCTTGATCATATGTTCAGTCTACAGATACCTTCTCTTGTCCTGATTACCTCTCTCAACAAGTTAGTTATCTAATAAGTGATTAAGCCAAAACTAAATCTAAGAACTCTTGTTACCTCAGTGTTCTTCAGATATAATTGATCAAACAGCTAAAAACTCACATCAACTTTATCTTCCACATTTTTAAAAATCTTCTCCATATGGCATAAAGGATGCTGAGTGAGAACACCAACTTGGGAATGAGACAAATATGTTTTGGAATCTCTCAGTTACAGCGCTGAGTCACTGAGATGACTTCAAACATGTTAATTTCCCTAAGGTTCAGTTTTCTCATTTTAAAATCAGTACAATAATAATACCTACCTCACAGGTTTGCTGTAGGATGACATCAAGTAATATATGTGAGGTGCTCATCACAGTACCTGTGCACCCACTATATGCTGCCTGTAATAATTCCCATTCTTAGCAATATTATCCATGAGAGATCATCAAATACTTTACCAAAGACACAAGTATTACTTCTTTTGGCATCATTCTTATTAAACTGCTTGCTTTAAAATAAAATAACAACAACAACAAGATCCTTGAAAGTCAACCCACAGGGAGATCTGGGTTTAGGGACGATAATTCTAACTTTCAAAGTTATATCTCTGAATTTTCCCAAAGCTAAAGATTAGTGTCAAATTATAGTTCTTCTCCTCACACCATTTCTACAGCCAAGATTTCAAAACTAATGAGGTTTAATCACCACAATGGTTTATTATTATTATTACTATTATTACTATTATTTATAGAGGCTGAACTGTGATGCCGTAGTATGGTTTCAAATAATGTTGTGACCAGATCAGATCAGTTCTGACACAGAGTTATTCCATTACCAAAGCTGTACTCCAACTTTAGTCATCTCATACATGTGAACCCTGGCCACTAGTTGTAAGAGGGACTGGTTAAAAAAAAAAAAAAAAGTGTGGATGCTAGCAGTTACCATTCCCACTACTGAAAATACAAATTCAAAGCATGTTAGTACCAATGGCACCAACTGAATACCCAACAACTATAGATGAGAAACGATTCACTGCTCCTGTTTGCCTGGGACTCAAGAAATGGGGGGATAAACCTCATTAACAGAAACAATTTGCCTGGATACACCATGAGAAGCAGCGAGCTCATATTCATCCCAATATTCATTCTATAGATCGCATGTGAGAAATGAGTAAGCCCACAGTAACATCTTAAGGGGATATCTTAAGGAGAAATAACAACTACTTTTATTTGCATATATGCTCTTACTTCTGCCTTATGTCTGAAAAGTGATTATCACTTGACAGAAATAAAATTATAATAGTACTAATATAAATTTAATGTGAGATTCAAACACAATTTTAATATTTTGTGGAGATAAATAGTAGCAGCACATATGAATATAAAATGTATTATAAATCAAGCCAAGGGCTCACAAACTAATCCCATTTTAAATATATTTATTCAATGTGGCAGAGAATGAGGCAGTGTCAATAATTTGGCACCAAGGGCTTCCCTTGCCGGAGTGGGAAGGAAGTCCTTGAGAACATCATTATTCTACCTCCACATACGGACTGTGCTCTAGAGGATCCCTGAGAAATGAAGCTGATTCTAGGGGCTTCGCTCTAAAGGGCTCTGGAGACAGAGAAATGACGAGGAGGAGGGGACATGTTGTAATCAGAGAGTCTTTTCAGGTAGCTGCTCTCTGTATACAAGATTGAAAACCAGCCTGCCACCGAGTAGATGAAGATGCGGGTGACCCCAAGCATACAGACCACCACTATCTAAAGGAGACTCGAGTGGGTGTGGCAGAGAGTCAGTTCCAGAGGAAGCAAATTATACCAATGTCCCCCTGTCATAGGATAAAAATGTATCTACTGTGTTTTAATCAGGAACGGATGCTGGATTTTGTCAAATGCTTTTTCTGCATCAATTGAGAGGACCATGTGGTTCTTCTCTCTACTGTGAATGAAAAGGCAAGAGCCACCCCCGGCTGCAGGGAATGAGCTTTCAGACTGGCGTGGCTCCTACCAGAGCCTCTCCCAACAACCAGGGCTCCATCTCTGTGAGTGAATCTTTGCAAGACGTGAAATTACCATTCTCTATCTTCGTTTCATGTCTGTTTCCTTCCTAGGAAGCAACCTGCGATTTTGTATGCATTTTCCTTTATTTCTCTTTTGTTATTCCCCCCAATTAGTTTTAAAAAAATTAAAAATACCTCTTTTCTTCACTGTCATATATGTAGACTCCTGCCTGGCACCCACCAAGTAAATGTTCATTAAACATCTGTGAAGTAATGAGCAAATTACTTACTGATAGTACATATAAAGGAACATTTTCAGGCAGGGATGATGTATTTGCTTTATTTTGTGTGTCAAGAGCATGAGGAGTCACCAGTGACTTCCAGGAGAAGGTAAATCTAGGCTCCACGGAAGCATGCTGCTTGGCTCCGCAGCTGAGAGAGAGGCAGCAGACGCCTGCCACTCCTATCTTCCACCTCTGCTGGAGCAACTACAGTGAATACAACTCCGGTCACACGTTACATTGGAATGAGGTGTAGGAAGGGGATGGGGGGACAAGCATCTATAATTTTTAAATCTCCCTGGGTGATTCTGATGTTTAGCTGTGGTTGAAAGCCACTGAGCTATCTGCTTCTTGGGAATCTGACTGGCCAATCCCAACAGCAGGCCCTGACTGACATGGGAAGAGGGACAACTGAAAGGAGAGGAAGCCTCTAGACCAGACACTGCTCAGAGACTGAGGCCAGTGCACCTGGCTGCATAAGCATCCACCCGTGCACGCAGCCGTCATAGAATCGCGGCTCTTGCCTCTGCGTGCAGCCCACGTGCCCTCCACTTTCCACAATAATCACTGCCTCATAACTGCAAAGCCATAGATTTCTCAGTGCTAAAAGGGAATAAGTAAAGAACATTTATTTAGAAATTCTTGATTTATGGTAAGCCAGATGTAAACCTCAGGAAGAATGAATCTCGTGTGTGCAGTAAAAATTTTTGTACAAACCCACAAAATGTCCAAGAAAAGTAAATAATGAGTATCTAACTCCCTTTGTGTAATTTGGCTAATTATACAACTCTCAGATTATAACAGCGCTTGGGTAAACATAATATCTTATTTGCCACAAATTCCCTAGGTTTAGTTAACCAGTTACTTTTCTAATGCCTCAGGTATCATTAAGGCCATCCTATAATAAATGTCGGATCACTGTGTTGTACACCTGAAACTAATATAATATTGTACTGTCAATTATACTTCAATAAAAAAAGCCATCCTCATTTAAGAGTAAGCAGATGTATATCATAACACAGCTCCAAATTTAACCCCAGATACTTAATAAATGTATAAAAGGGAAAAAATTATCTATTCCTGATATGCTATTTAATTACAAGGTTTGAAAAAGAAATAATATATGCTAATGATGAAATTAAAGGCTTTGAGATCTAATTTGATTACCTTCTGCGAACATTGGTTATAACTTGACTTGCAGCTAAATTTATCAAGATGCCTTTCCCATACGCATGGGGCTAAAAACAATTTTCAAGCAAGAGGCTAGAGTCATGGTGGACTGTTAATATTGGATAACTTTTATCAAACAGCAGCTCGTGCTCTAGATCTATTAGCTGGCAACGAGCATATACCAAGCTAAGATGATGCCCATAAATAGTGCCATTAGCTTCTTGTATCAAAGACAAAGGTGTCTAATGGACCAATATTCCACACTTTTCCACAGTAGCGGGGCTTACTTTACAATGGGTTATTATGCTAATAGATTGTAAAATAGTATACAAGAACGTGGCTTTAATGTATTTACCTCTGTAGACAAGGAGGGGGAAAATGCTTTGCAAGCAATTATCATGACTTATTACACTATCTAAAAAACAATTACTGTAGACTCATGTGTTTCCTTTTTTCCAAGTTTATTACTGTTAGCATGCACACAGGGAAAATAATTGAGCCAGCCACTCAGAACCGCACTTACAAACAGAGCACCTTGAGTGAGGGGATGGGAGGATATATGCATCCAGCCCCTCTCTGCTCCACCCCCGGCCATTGTTTTCCCACTCCAGAAAGGACTTTTCCTCTTGAACACACCAAGTACTTTTAAGAAAGGAATTGAACAATGGCTGCAATTTAGAATGCAATTAGGTGGGCCACTATTCCTTTTTTTACCTCCAATTACCCACAGCAACCTGCACACAGCTACCACCACCTCCTCCTCTCAGTCCCAGCTGTTATTCTTGAATATCAGATCAGTGCAATGTAACTCAGCCGGAGAAGCTGAGTCTAAGAGAGGTCCCCAGAGGAATCTGGCTAAACCAAAGCACTTCTCACCCCTTCTGCCTTGCTGATAACATCTGTTAGGCCAGTTCCCTGGTGCCTTGTGCATCTTCACTGAAAACTCTCCAGACTTACAGTTCACAATAACTAGTCTTCTGACTCTCTTATCTGGTATGTCTCAAAAATGTGTGCCCCATGAAAGGGAACTGACTCTGTGAAAATGGACTAAATGAACAGGGTATTTTCGAAACACAAGTCTGACCATGCCCTCCTTGTCTACTCATTATGGTCTGTAATGACAATGAAACAAATCACGATTCAGTCTCTGTTCACCTCTAGCCCTTTCTTACCAAGTCCCTCACTCTCTTGCACCACAGGGCCTTTGCACATGCTGTTTCTGCTGCTCATAAAACTCCCCCTTACATCTAGTTAACACCTAACCAAAACTTCAGACTTCACCTTAGGTCTCCCTTCCTCTGTCCTCCCTAATTAGTTAGATCTCTTGCTCTACCTCCTCCCTGCCCATGTTATTCTCTCAGGATACCACATTCCCCTCCTCCAAAGCCTTTACCACATTTGCAAATTTAATCCTTATTTGTATAGTTATTTGTATACTTACTTGTATACTTGTTTAACATTGGTTTTCCACACCAGACTCCAAGCTCTATGAAGGCAATAATCCATCTACTTTATTTGCCATTATATCCCCACTAGAACAGTGTCCAGTGCATAATCAGTTCTCAGTAAATATTTCTGAATGAATAAATACATGAACAAAGTTAGAAAGATAAAAATAATCATGTATGCAGGCACCAGAATCACTAACAGAGAGCATGTGTACTGGGACCTAGTGAGAGATAGACCAGTGTAAATAATGTAGAATCAACTGTACTAGTCGTTGACAACATAAGATAAATTATAACAATTTAAAGGAAGAAATAAACAGAGATCAGACAATGTGGAGGATGTTGGAGACAGAAAGCCTAAAAACTAGGTGACAAATTGAGTTTTAAATTGGGTTTGTGTTGGGGAGTGGTAAACAGTAGTGTCCAATATAGCATGAACCAAGAAGAAAAGCTCAGGAAAGAGCAGAGAATTTGTCTAGGAGGTGAGTGAGACAGCTAGACTGTCTACAGTTTTCAGTGGAATATTGGGAATAAGTGCCTGATGTAAGGGGCAGAGACATAAGAGAGGATTGAGGAGAGACAGAAATTAACCAATATTTGCCAGCCAAAGCATTAAGTGAAGAAGTGCTTCAAGATGGAAGGGATGGATCTGGGTGAAAGGGGAGAGTGGTGGGCAAGCAGTAAAAAGACCAGGAAGAGCCTACATGGCCAGGAAGCAGGCAGGGAGCAAGGACCATCAGAAAACCACAGGAGACAGAACATGGACAGGAAGATTAACTAAGGGAAGAGGCAAACTGCCTCCCAGGAAAGTACTAGCAAGGAGAGGGAAGAGAAAGATGGGAACGAAGAGGTGACGAGAGGCACAGAGGAACCAGGTGCGGTAGCCGGGAGGCAGACTTAGTCTGTCCCAGGAAGGAAGAAGCAAGGACTTCATCTATCAGCCTAGTCTGGGAAACAGAAAGCTGTGCACCTTCTCAAGAACAAAAGCTTGGGGCACAGGTTTTTCATGCCTTGTTCTCCAAAAAGAAGAGGGAAAAGCAATCTCTTCCACTCATGTTAAGAAGGCAAAGGCCTATTCTAGGGCAGGGGAGGAGGAGAACTCTTAGAAGTTGTGTGTTTGGAAGCACCAGTTGCCACCAGAGTGCCGAGTTCCCCTGGAAGATCACTCTGGGCCATCTGTCAGGGGCAGGACTGAGTGTCAGTAATGAGGACAGCAACCCAACGGCCCAGTGCATCTCCACTGCGGTATCAGACGCTTTCGCCAGGACGTGTCGATTTGGGAACCTCGCTCTAATGAAATGATGGATGGCCAGGCTGAGAAGGAGAACCACATTCCAGGGCCCTGGAAGGCCTGGCCATCTGAGCTGCACTCTGCCCTGAGGAAGGCCTACCCGGCTCTCCTCAGGTGGAACCGCCATCATCAGGAAGCATTAGGAAAGGAGGGCACTCGTGGTAGAGCCACACACAAGTTGGCAGCTTTGGAAAGGGGAGTTGGGGGGGAGAAGAATTACTACCGACAGCCCCAGAGTTTTTTCCAAACATACTTTTAATTGATGATCCCATTATATCCTTTCTAAAGGCATTTTTAAAACTTAATAAATGACTGCTTACTACGGAGCACAATACAATCCCTTACAAGTTAAGCTGTTCTCATGAATCACTTGTAATTACTGGGCATTTTCAAGCCCAGGGGATGTATAACTATATTATTGTATTCCTATGATTTTATGAAGTCAAGACAAGGAAACAAACCATGGTAACTGAATTAATCTCCTCACCAAGAGCTAATAATAATCAGTGGAAAACTTAAAAATCTCATAAAACAAAAAACAAAAACACTATTAAAACATCAGGTCTTTTTCTAACTACTACTTGGTTTGTTTACTCCCAAAAGGGGAAGGTAAAGGGGGAGAACTGGAAGGGGAGGTAAAAAGGATGGGAGAAAGGGGCTGAGGGCCAGAGAGAGGGGGAGAAGGGAGAAAACTGCAGGGGGCAGGGGAAGAAAAAAAGAGGGGCAGACAGCACAGAAGGAGAAAGGAAAGAGAGGGAGAGAGGCAGGAAATCATATTGGTTTCCTAGGGCTGCTGTAACAAATTGCCACAAACTTAAAACAACACAAATTTATTATCTTACAGATCTGGAGGTCAGGAGCCTAAATCAAAATGTTGGCAAGATTGTGCTCCTTCTGGAGACTTCTTGGGGAGAATCTGTTTCCTTGTCTTTTCCAGCCTCTAGCAGCCAACTGCATTCCCTGGCTCATGGCCTTTTCTTCCATCTTCAAAGTATATCACTCCAACTTCTGCTCCCTTTGTCCCATCTTCTCCTCCTGCCATTCACCTTCTTGGCTCCCTCTTATGAGAAGCCTGGTGATTACACTGGGACCTCCAGGATAATTGCCCCAACTGGAAATTATTCATTTAATCACACCTGTAAAATGTTTTTCCATGTAAAATAACGTATTCACATGTTCCAGGAAGTAGGGTATGGACATGGGGGAGGGAGCATGTAAAGAGGTCGGCGGGGGGGGGTTCCAACTGAATGTGAAAGTTATGTCAAATGGGACCTCTATGCCATTTTGACTTTAAATGACCTTCAAGTCATGTAAGAATGGCTTTTTAACTTCAATCTCTATTACAAAGCTGTTGTCATCAAGACAGTACGCTACTGGCACAAAAACAGACACATAGATCAATGTAACAGAATAGAAAGCCCAAAAATAGACCCTCAACTCTATGGTCAACTAATCTTCAAAAAGCAGGAAAGGATGTCCAATGGAAAAAGACAGTCTCTTCAACAAATGGTCTTGGGAAAATTAGACAGCCACATGCAGAAAAAAGAAACTGGACCAATTACCTTACACCACAAACGAAAACAGACTCAGATGGATGAAGGACCTCAATGTGAGACAGGAATCCATCAAAATCCTTGAGGAAAACACAGGCAGCAACCTCTTCGACCTCAGCCACAGCAACTTCTTCCTAGAAACATCGCCAAAGGCAAGGAAACCAAGGGCAAAAATGAACTATTGGGACTTCATCGTGATCAAAAGCTTTTTCACAGCAAAGGAAATAGTTAACAAAACCAAAAGACAACTGACAGAATAGGAGAAGATATTTGCAAACGACATATCAGATAAAGGGCTAGTATCCAAAATCTATAAAGAATTTATCAAACTCAACACCCAAAGAACAAATAATCCAATCAAGAAATGGGCAGAGATGGGGCGGCCTGGGTGGCTCAGTGGGTTGAGGCCTCTGCTTTCGGCTCAGGTCGTGATCCCAGGGTCCTGGGATTGAGCCCCACATTGGGCTCTCTGCTCCGTGGAGAGCCTGCTTCCTCTTCTCTCTCCCTGCCTGCCTCTCTTGCCTACTTGTAATCTCTGTCTGTCAAATAAATAAATAAAATCTTAAAAAAAAAAGAAAGAAAAAGAAATGGGCAGAGAACATGAACAGACATTTCTGCAAAGAAGACATCCAAATGGCCAACAGACACATGAAAAAGTGCTCCACATCGCTCGGCATCAGGGAAATACAAATCAAAACCACAGTGAGATACCACCTTACACCAGTCAGAATGGCTGAAATTAACAAGTCGGGAAATGACAGATGCTGGCAAGGACACAGAGAAAGGGGAACCCTCCTACACTGTTGGTGGGAATGCAAGCTGGTGTAACCAGCTTTGGCATGATGGTCAAGAAGATAGAGCATGAAGTCAGCCTAGCTGCTACCCAGTTAATGTCAAGCAAGTTCCTTAATCTCTCTGAGCCTTATAGTTTTCTCAACTATAAAATTGGGAGAGTAAAAGTCACCTGCAACATAGGATCATGAAGATGATAAGGGAAAGTGTATGCAAAGCACTTAAAATAGTGTCTACAATTGTAGTCTTACTCCAGAGACCTGAGCTCTCTATGTTTGACTCTCTAGCTTTTTGTCCTCCCACATCATATGACATTAGGACTGAGTATATCTTCCCAAAATCCCTTTGCTCCACCTTTGCAACCTCTCAACATACACACACACACACAACCATAATGGCCATGCTTATCAATGCTCTCAGAATGCTTCAAAATGCTTTGAGTTCATTTGGCACTTTGCTGTGCTGCATGTGTTGGGGCACACAAAGAAAAATAAGAGTCTGCCTTCTCAGAGTCTTAGGTTTAGGTTAAGAGGAGGTTTATGGACAAATAACTATAATGCAAGATAAAATATCATAAGGTTCTAAGACATATTTGTATAAATAATGTGCTATGAAGTTTCAGAAGCTGGAAAAAACAACACTGGCTGAGAGTGGGGGAAAAGGAGATTATAAAAGTCCCACTCACTGGCCTTGACCCAAAGATGTCAATGTAACAAAAGAAAGAGCAATGCAGGCCAGGAGGATACTTAAAGGGAATGAACATTCTGGATATATTTGTTAGGATCCAATCCAGTCCTCCACTTTGCACGCAGAAAACTGATTTATTCAGGAGCCTGAGCGTGGAGATGGCAGTCAGGATAGACTCACATTAACTACACTAAGTAGCCTGATGTATAGGTCAATAGATTGCTTCCTTTGAGCAGTACTTGGATTACAGTAATCATATCAGAATGCGCATTGTATATCTTCCCTGAAAGCAAGTCATACTCAAAAAGTTAATGATTGACTGTGAAACCAGACCAAGGAGAGTTGTGTAATGTGATTGCTTTCTGACATGAAGGTAAGATGTCTAATGAACTTGTTTCCTCTAGCGAGTACAGTGGACAAAGATGCCTTCTTTCCTTTTTCTTTACCTTGTGACTGACTAACCTACCTCTTCTTGACTTTTATTTTCCCTAAGTCAATTATTTTAATTACATCATAACCACCTGGCTGATCTGGGAGGCAGCTCATCTCTTTGAGACAGTTTTGTGTATCTCTAACCAGACTCATAAATCTCAGTGAGCCATACAGTAGTTCAAAGTGGTTCTGGGAGATGGAGCTGCAAAGGTCTGATGGGGCCAGACCGCAGGAAAGGGGCTGGACCTCACCCAGTGGGTGGAAATGACACTGACCAGCCACTCTGCTGACCCTCCTCATTATCCATTGACTTTTCCACAAGTAAGGGATTGCTGCAAGTAAGGGATGCAGGCTGCTGGGAAGAGTATTTGGGGGTAAAAATGACTTGGAGTGCTCCTAATCAGAGGAGCATTTCTGACCCACAGGACATTGTATCTTAGTTCTGTCTGTATAAAACTCAGAAGAGCTGTGCTCTTGGGGAAGGAGGCAGGGATGAAGAGATGTACAGATAGGATGGGAGAGAGAGTAACAATAAAAACGGCAAAATGTTCCTGTACCCCGGATCACTCTGTCATACTCCTCCTCTTCCGCCATGCCGCGACAGGCTCTGGGATCCTTCCTGATACCTCAGAGTGAACCCCCCTGCCAGGGGTCAGTAAACACTTTCCAGAAAGGGCTAAATAGTATGTCTTTTACGACTTGTGGGCCCTATGGTCTCTGCTCCAACAACAATCAATAACACTGGTTTCAAAAACGTGATTTTGTCCCAGTGTGATTAGTATATTCGGGAACAATGTGAGCACAACACAAATATCACGTTTGTGTACAACTTCCTTTCTCAGAAACACTAGGTGAAGGCGGCCGAAACAAGACACACAGGACGCCCCAGGCCGGGCGCGCACACACAAGCGTACCTCAAACATCCACCCTCGGCCTCCGGTCTCCACGGGACTAGGAGCCACCTCCTCCGCAAATGGCGCCACAGCTTCCCGTCAGATTTCAGAGAGCCTCCTCCCACCACTGAACAGCTCACAGGCTGAAGCTCTTCTGGAGATGCCAGGTCCTTTGAGAGGCAAACTGCTGTATTTATTGTAGTATATATTCCTTTGATGAGGAAACTCTGTGTTCAAAGATGGCTGACCAAGCCAGCAGGGGAATCCCAGTCCCCGCCCCCAGGGCCCTTCCGGGGTCTTCTTCCTGCCCCGCTGGGCTCACGCCACCAAAGTGCGTCATGTATGCGGAACTAGAAGTATATAAATTAACCCCCCCTCCTTGCTTGTGTTCGGGGCTCAGACCTTTAGAGATCACTCTTGTCTGAGCCCCCCCCCCCCCACACCGGTGTCAAATAAACTTCCTGTCCTCCAAGATCTCCGAGTGCCACTTGGTTCTTCTGTCGAACGATCCAGTCCAGGCTCCCTAACACCTTAACCATTTAATATGTGTAAAATAGTGATGCCATCTTATCAGCTTCCTGTCAGTTTTTCATATTTGTCCCTGCCCAAGTGTTTGAATGCTGTCCTCAATGCCGTTTTTCCCATATGCCCTGAGGATTTTATTGCACAGTGTTGCATAGTGTAGTGATTTTTAGGAACATGTATCATGTTAAAGCACAACAGACTGTATTCAACTCTGCCATTTTAGGGCAAAAATGGCCAAGAACACATAAACAAATGAATGTAGATGGGTTCCGATGAGCTTTATTTACAAAAACAGGCAGCAGGCTAGGTTTAACCCGTGGCCTCACTTTTGCTCTGGGTTCTCTCTCTACCCTGTACATGATTTAGTTGTTTCCCTTAATATCTCAATGGTGATTGTCTGATTTATTTAAATGTCCCTCTCTCTGATTAGGCCATAAGCTCCCCAGGACTGGGGTTCTTTTATTCGTAGCTTTCCTCAGCACCCTCCAAGGGGCCTGGCAGGCTCCAGGCTCACAGAGAGGTCTGCTGAGTAATCTGTCTCAGAGGAGAGGTAATCCCCTCTTCCAGCAGGTATTCTAACCCCAAAGAGCAAGAGCTGCCCGCCTCTATCACCCACCCCAGCATGAACTTTGACATTCAGATTCAGATATAAGTAATATTTATTAAACCCCCTCCTCTCAGCATACAGGAGTAAGACTGTGATTTTATGTAATTTCATGCCATTCCTCCAGAAAAGCTGAAAGGCATATATGTTCTGTCCATTTCATGAGTGAGGAAATGACATCTCTGAGCAGTTTCCTAACTGCCCCAAGTCACACAGCAGAGCAGGGTGTGTTCACTGGAATGCTGTTGCTCCAGGGGAGGAATATTGTATGGGGATGATGCCCTCGAACAGACTTCCTCTTCCTCTCTCTCCTTGGCAAACATATTATGGAGCTGACTTGTTAGGTTGGCCTCACACAAAGAAATGCAAAAGGAAGAAACCTACAGAAAGTTTCTTACATGATGCCATCAGCCTGTGGGTCCCATATTCACAGTCCTGCTGCCCTCCTGCCTGAGTCAGCATGCACGACCTGCCACCTTCTCAATGCCAAGTCAACATGCCTTCACCATGGATTGCCAAGGGCTCCAACTGGCACTCTTCCCCTCAAATTCCAGACCCTGTGCTCAAGTCTGTGCACAAAAGTAGGCATGATTATAACATCAGAATGAAGCAATCCAGTGACACTAATTCTGTGGAATATACAATGGATAAAAGGATGTGCTAGGCTGAGAACATCACCAACAAACACATCAAAGAACATGATTCTGGTTAGTAAAAGAAACAAACCCGGGAAAAATAAAACAAGATGAAATCAGAGAGGGAGACAAACCATAAGAGACTCTTAAGCATAGGAAACAAACTGCAGGTTGTTGGAGGGGAGTTGGATGGGGGGATGGGGTAGCTGGGTGATGGGTATGAAGGGGGCACTTGATGGAATGAGCCCTGGGTGTTCTATGCAACCGATGAATCACTAAACTCTACCTCTGAAACTAATAATACACTATGTGTTAATTAATTGAACTTAAATTAAAAAAAGGAAACCCACAAAAATATATTGATGATTTAACAGTAATATGAATAAGGAAGCTTTAGAAACAAAACAGATGAGATTTCTGGGACCTAGAAAAGGTAAGAAGAAGCCAGTACTCAACCCAAAATTACAATTTTTAGAAGGCTCTGGGAATTCTTTGGTTCTTACTCAACTGATTTGGTTTTATAAGATCACGTTGGTTTTTTTCTTGGCCATCAGCTGTTCCTATACTCTCTTTACAGAATGACAAAGGGTTTTAGTTTCATCAGACTTGCTTTAACACACCATAACAAGAAAGCATGTGTTCGGCCCATTCTTCATTTATATAAGAAATATAAGCAACTAGGAATACCATCTTGTCTGAACTGGCAAAATTACCATCTGGAGTCTGCACATGTAAGTCAAAGTAAAAAAACTAAATGTTCAGAACCCACCTGGCCCCCAGTATTGCTATGGAGCCTTGTTCAAAGGCCCATGATCCAGCCAACTCCCAAAGGTCTGAGACATCAGTGAGTGGTCTAAGGCATCTCCTTGTAGACCACCCTGGCCTTCCCTGGATCCTAGCAGAGCATGTCACCAACAACCCGAGGGAGGGGAAGGTTTTCTCCTCCTTGGTATGCTTCTGCCCTGGCTGGATGCCTGGAGTGCAATGTGCACACAATCCATTTTATGAGACAGATGGAAATTGAGTTATAGCAAATAAATCATATGGCACTTCTTTTAGTGATGTCTTTCTACAGGGAATCTTCCTGTTGACTAAGTGTGGCCTTGTACCTCCTTGATTAGGCACACAGATGTTTTGCTGGTATTTGACTCCTGTGAGAAGTTTCTTACCTAAAGACTCTCTGGAGCTTCTCACCATGCAGGGCTCCACCACTTAGATACTGTGAGGTGGTTTGTGAATTGGTGATTATAACTACAGTCCTTCTGGAGACACACACCCACTCTAACACAGGCACAAATATACAACTATGGCACCAAAACCATCAGCCCTAACATCGCCCTCCCCATCCTGATGTGGGAAACAAAGGAAATGTGAATAAAAATATGTGAATACAAGGAAATGTGAATAAAATAAAATTTCCTTATAACCCATAGCCCATTGACAAGAACTTGAGGCTAGTAGAATGTATGCTCCTCCAGGAAGCTCCTAACCGTGTTAATGTTAAATGCCTTGCTAGAAGGAAAAAAAACTTTAGCTTGACAACAGCCTGGCCTCCAGTATCCTGAAAGTCTTCTTTAGCATATGAAATTCCTTTTGGACACCCCCCTTTTTTCCCTACTTCCCAGACTTCCGAGTTTATAATCAGTCACTCCGCACAACCCCAGTGCAACAGCTCTTTCTGCCCATGGGTCTGGTCCCCGTGCTTTCATAAAATCACCTTTTTTGCACCAAAGACATCTCAAGAATTCTTCCTTGGCCATTGGCTCCGGACCTCACCCCCATTCAAATATTACCTCAGAATCAGACAGATCTGAGATGGAATCCCAGTTTTCCCAATGCGCTGTCGAATAGCCAGACCTACTTACTGAGGGGAGAAGATCCCACAGGCTGGTTTAAATGATGCAACTATAGTGTTTGGAAAAGAGACTATCAAATCCAGGAAAGCAGACTAACACAGATTCTGAGCACCCATGGGATGCCAGGCACTTAACCAATTATTTGATTTAATTCTCAAGTCAAATCAAGAAGCGGAGGCGCAAAGGGATGAAGTGTTTTAGCCCAGGCCTCCTGGCTCAGGAGTGGGAGCCCCGCAATTCCAACCTGGCAGGTGGGTCTGGCTGTCAAGACTGGGCTTTGTTGTGCCTGGGTGCCTCTTGCTTCCTCAAAGCCAGTTATTTAAAATGGAGGCAGTTACACACGAAGAGTACACACGAATAGACCCCAAACAACAAAGGACTGGAATCCTGAGGAGGCCCTTTGAGCGGCAGAGGCGAGGCATAATGAACCAACCATTGGCAGTAGTTTACAAACATACATGAAGCAGGCCCGCCGCACAGGCCCCACTGCAGTCCCAGAAGCCCTCTCAAGATTAAACAACCCTGGTGCGTGGACGGCAGAGAATTCCGCCGCTTTTCTGAGACCAGAGTATGAAAAGGAGCCATACAGGTAAAGCCTTGGATGTGTGCCAAACCCGTTTCAGACAAGACAGAAAAGACAAATAGAATAGCCAAATCCTTGCACTTCAGGACTTTAAACAAAGAGTGGAGATTCACAGACTGGAGTCAAGTCTTTTGATGAACCAAAAAAGAGTCAACCTTGATTAACATTCTTTTGCATCATCAAAAGGAGATAGGTCAAAATAAGGTAATGGTAGGGTGTTGACTGGCCACACATAGCTGTTAAAGGGGTCACCTGCCAGGGAGAAGGGGGCAGCTTTCTTCCCTGAGGGGGTCAGACCATAGCTAGAAGCTTCTGCCGTTCCATAATTCTTAATAAAAAGCTTAATCTCTCTGCAATGACTTTTAAACTCCCATTATTTTCTCTAATGACATAGAGGGAGAGCAAAATAAAGTCATCATTCTTTTCCAATTTTTGAGCTAAATTGTTTCTTTTCTTGATTGGGGGCTAACAGCATATTGTTTCATCACTACCTAGACTGTGGTTGGAGAGCCCTCTGACTATACATTAGGATGTCCAGGGGAGTTAAAAAAAAAAAAAAAATAGTGATTCCTGGCCCTGCAACAGACCAAATGGCATAGAATCCCTGGGAGGGCTGAGCCCAGGAACCTGCATTTTTTTTAAATTTTTATTTATTTATTTATTTTTATAAACATATTTTTATCCCCAGAGGTACATGTCTGTGAATCACCAGGTTTACACACTTCACAGCACTAACCATAGAGGAACCTGCATTTTTTAATAAGCTCCCCCGGTTATTGGGATTTGAATTCTGACTTCACTGCCCACTAACTGTGACAATGGGCAAAACATTGCTCTTTCTAAAAGTCAGCTTTCTCTCCAGTGAAAGAGATCTTCAGGCTACAAGGAACAAATGACACAGTGTGCAGAAGACTTTTATAAGCTATGAAAACACTAAAAATAGGAAGTATTACCATTATGTCTCTCATATATATTAATTAAATAGAATATGTCTTATGGATAAATATAATGTAAAACACCTTGAACTCCTGTAAGACTGTTTTATTCTGAGACTTTGAGTAAGGCCATCTGACACTGGTCAACGTGGGTGAATAAATAAAAATAACTGGGATCTCCTTCAACTTTCAGAGGCAAGAAAACACAGAGGATAGTTCTCTGGAAGATGGAAAGGGACATTCCTTGAAGCTAACGAGTCACTGATTTCTCCTCAGACTCATAGTACCAAGGAGCTTACCCTCTAAGGAGACCATTTCTCCTTGGTCACAGCAGCAAGTTCACGTGCCAATAACTGAGGGACCTGTAGGTGTGGCCTGCTAAGAAGTGAGGACACTTCATTATTCCTAAACAGTCACTTATTGATCACTGGGTAGGAAAAGAAAGCAGACGCTTTATCTAAATTACCTCTGATCAATTGATTTGAGATGTGTTGAAGATTAAGTGATAGGCAGGGCTTTGCATGAAATTAGCAAAACAAAATAAGCTATACTCCTGACCAATCAGCCAAAATCTCTCCTAAGAGGGGAAGAAATCACAGATAGATTCAGCCCTAGACACATGTCCTATTAGAATTATTGAAATGCAGGGGCCCATGGGTGGCTAAGTGGGTTAAGGCCTCTGCCTTCAGCTCAGTCATGATCCCAGTGTCCTGGGATCCAGCCCCACACTGGGATCTCTGCTCAGCAGGGAGCCTGCTACTCCCCTCTCTGTCTGCCTGCCTCTCTGCCTACTTGTGATCTCTCTCTCTCAAATAAATAAATAAAAATCTTAAAAAAAAAAAAAAAAGAAGTATTAAAATGCAACAGTCAACAATGTTGGATGATGGCTTTGAATAAGAAAAGAAATACAACACTTATTTCCTGTTTGACTCAAATGCGCCAGGTGGAAAAAGGATAGTGACGACCAAGATTTCAGAGTCCAAGTGAAGTGTGTGAAGTTAGTGAGGGAGCCGGAGGCCCCGAGATGATCCTGCCAAGTCTGCCCAGGCCAGCAGGAGAGACTGAGGCCTGCCACCTCGCCTGCTCTGTTGCAAGGTTGTTCCACAGGACAGAAGAGAGAGTGCAAGAAAGGGGTGCGTATTCAAGTGCCCAGCTTTCCCTGAGATGTCATGTGTTATAACATTTTGCACACCAACGAAATGTGCATCAACAGGGAATTAAGTCAAGTGTCATGTGGCTCTAAAGTAGAACATCAGGGAGCCATTATGGAAACTGTTATAGAAGAATGTTCTTGCTATGTCAAGTTTTGATAATATATAAGCTTAAAAAAAAACAAGCTGTTTTATATGATGCCTTTTTATACAAAATGATATATGTATGTAATATGAAAAATACTGAAGTCATTCATTTATTCATACCCCAAGTATTTGCTGGGTGCCTGCCACAATTCTAGACAGTGGGGAAATAATGGTAGAAAAAGAAAAGCCCCAGTTTGATGGAACTTAGGTTCTAGGGACCTATCAAAGGGAAAGGGAAAAACGATTGGTGGAAATGTAGAAATGTTAAAATTGTCTTTTCTTTCCCCAAAACAAATTAAAAATTAGAAGCCAATGAATTTCAGCAGGAAGAGAATAGAGGTGTGCATCTCCTACTAGCCCCAGAATTTCTAATCACTTTCACTGACCCCACTGCAGACCAGAATTTTCCTGGAAGAAAGCAGACAGAGTTGTAACTGATGTATTCAGAACAGCATGGAGCTCAGCAAACAAGAGAATTTTGGATCAGAACCTTGTGAAATCACATCCTTCCAACCTTCACTAATGGAGGAGTATACCAAGGGGAAAAAATAGCTTCGTGCAGATCAGGCCACAGAAAGAGCTGCGGCCATGACTGGGAGCCCATGCCTGCTCCAGACTGAGTGCATTTAAATTCTGTCTCATTGAGGTGACTATGTAACCCACTAGCCCAACTCTTCGGTGTAACTGGAACCAGGGCTCTCATATATTTACAGTTTCTTGTCGGCTCATCACCCCACATATCACTGGCACCCTGTTTATCCCCTGCTCTCTTCTTTCTTACCAACCTTTTCTCCCACTGAATATAGAGCCACAGACTATGGAAAGACAGTCTTAGAAGGTATTCCCCTCCACAGATTTAGAATATTCTACAAAGATTCAAAAGTCAAAACTTAAGTGATGTGAGATTAACCTGGAAGAATATTCTCAATGAAAAACGTTCCCTCCACTGCCTGCGATTTCCACCATTAAAGTCAGAGTTAAGGCAGAGTCCCTCAGATGAATTCTCTGTGAGAAATTATGACTGGGTTTTCAATTTAAAAATTCAATATTTTCTAACAAAGCCTACCCTGGATCTCCTGGATGGCCATTATCTAGCCAAGTACTGCTTTGCAAATTCAGAGCCAGTATTTTTATTGGGATCCGTAGTAATATTTTCATTGTCTTGGGCAAATAAGAAAGTTAGCAAGTATTCAAGAAAGGTAAAAACCAAATTATGTCAGAGAATCCGCTGGGAACGAGAGAAGGAAGAACTGAATCATCACACAACAATATAGGTATGTTAAACTTGGGAGAAATCCAACTCCCAGGGTCAGCACTATGCTCAAATTTTCTCAGCAATTCCACTTTCAGTGAAACCACATCCCCAACCATATGAAATTAGTGTACTTAATTTGAATTTTATTCACTTATGGATTGTATTTAATTTGTAAATTTGTTTTCTTTTTATCTTCACAGAAGAGCTGCAAACATAAGGCATTTATAAGCAGTTTAATATTCATAAGCATTCATGTGACAAATTAATAAATGTAAGTCAACACAGGGCAAAGTCTATAAAATTTTATTCCTTAAAAAGGGGTCTATATATTGCTCCATTTTGAGAAACACTGAGTTAAAGGAGTATCTACACTGAATATTACTTGCAGGCTGAAAAACTGCCACCCAAAGAGATCCTCATCCCAACCCCTGGAACCTGTGAGTATGTTACCTTCTACAGAAAAAAGGATTCTGCAGGGAAGATTAAGTTAAGGATCCTGTGACAAGAGGATTAGCCTGGATTATCCAGGTGGGCCTGATATAACCATTAAGGTCCTTACAAGAAGAGACAGATCAGAGTGAGGGGTAGATATGAGGATAGAAGCAAGAGTTTGGAGAAATCCAAAAAAGCCAAAAAATAGAAGCACCTTCTAGAAGATAAAAAGGGCAGATGGAGGAATCCAAAAAAGCCCAAAAAATGCAGGCAGCTTCTAGAAGCTAAAAAAGGCAGGAAACATTTTCTCCTGAAGCCTCCAGAAGAAGCACAGCCCTGCCAACACCTTGATTTGAGACTTCTGATTTCCAGAGAATAAATCTGTATTGTTTTAAATTTTCATTAATTTGTTGCAGCAACAATGGGAACTAATACACTACTTGATCCATTTGTGCAGAATGATCCTCAGATTAGCACATGCCCCTATGTTATCCAGAAAGCACCCTGTAATCCCGCCCTTTGTAATCACCTAATAGGCTCTCAGATTATGAGAAAGCAAAGTCATATTTCAATGGAGGAAAGCAGGTGGGAAATGTGGAAATGCAGGAAAGTCCAGGTGGGGTGTCCCACTGGAGGTTCTTTGTTGGAAAAGACACACTGCACAGGTAATGGGTTTCTTAGGACTGAGTGGGGGTTGGCAAGGAAGGAAAGGCAGTTGGGAGACACAGAACAGCTACCCAAAGGAGAAGATGACTGGACAGGAGAAAACACTGCTGGAGGCTCTGGCTGCCCAGCCACCTTTGCAGTTTCTCTGAGGCCTGACCCTTGCCTCTGAATCTTTAAATCTGTTCTCAAACTCCTTTCATAGCGTTTATGTTCCCAGGGTACGTGAAGCTCCCCAAAGATCTGCTCTAGAGAATAAAGCAGATTCTGACATCACTTAAGAGTCAAGGCAAATTAGAGTTCCCTCAGATTATAAGTAAGGCCAGGGCAACACAGAGACCAACAGAAGTTCTCTTCCTGGTACTGACTGAGAAACTGGGAAAAGAAATCCAGCCAAGAACCAAACACGGCCTGGGATAATAATGCAGGAAGCAAAAGAAACTGAATATAAAACACCACTATTTTGTTATTTTATCCTCTTAAGGAACTGGGAAGAGTGATTATTCCCTTAGGGTCTTCAAGGATGCAAGCAAAAACCAGACAAGATGTCATAGTAGCTGATAGAAAGGATAACAGCAACAGAGAAAAGAGAAGTGCAAGTGTCTAGTAAGAAGTAAGGGTGTATCCTCTGTCCCCGAATTCTCTTGTCCACACTCTGGCCATTTTCACTGCTTCTCGGGTCTCCTCCCTCTTCACACCTCATGCTCTAGGAGGCAGAATGAGGTTGTTTTCAATGATCAGTCCTCTGATTCTCTTAGGTTTGATCTCCTCATGAACACACTCAGGCCAGAGCACACTGGTTCACTGTACAGAGAACTACATTACAGCTGTTGGTTTTAATGAAATTAGAGTTAATGGTCTTCTGTGTTGTCACTTAATACTTTCTTGTTGTACCTTACATTGGTATTGACCAAGAACACATTATAGGCCCTGAAGTACCATCTTACTATGACTATCACTTTATAATCTAAGAATAATGGATTACATAGAAAGATAGAGATTTCAATTCTGTTCTAGAGCTTACAATCATCTCCTATCAGGAGCTTATTTTAAGTAATGGAAATCTAGCAAGACTATAAGTACCCCCTCACAACATAAAATATTTAGAATACAAATGTTGAACAGGGAATTCTGAATCCATTCTAAAGATGCTTTCCACAATTTAAAATATGATATTTTACTTTTTTAAGTGTTTAAATGGTTGGTGAGGGGCACCTGGGTGGCTCAGTCGGTTAAGTGTCTGACTCTGGATTTTGGCTCAGGTCATGATCTCAGGATTTTGGAATCCAGCCCAGGATTGGGCTCTGCACTCAGTGGGGAGTCTGCTTCTCTCCTTCTCCCTTTCCTTCTTCCCCTCCCCCAGCTCAATCTCATTCTCTCAAATAAACACCTTTATGACAATCCATCATTTCAGAAGCAAATTCCTTAGATTTTTAGCTACTTCAGAATCCATGATAAATATAAATTTAACTAGAGTATGTTTATATCATAGGATCTAAGGAAAAAACATTCTGAAGATCATAATAGTAGTATCTCTAAGGTATTTAGGAAAAATGATTTCTGATATAGCACTGGCATTCATTTGGATGATATAAATTGCAAAATGTGTCTCATCCTCTTGACAAAATAAATGGAGTCTCATAAAACCATGGCACATTTGAATTGGAAGGAACCTAGAGTTACTTATTTACTTTTCGTTATTCAGACTTAAGTATGTTAGCTCTACCATAATTCCAACTAATGATTTCCCAGAACTTCCCTGAACACCTCTACAAAAATGGGACACTAATTTTGGCAGCTCATTCTTCCTTGTTCTGAGACAACAGTCCACCTGGGTCTTTCTTTTCACCCTTAGATCATCTCTCTGCCCTCCACAGCCATGCACATTGCATCCTCCCCAAATTGGGACTCGCCAGAGTTCCCTTCTTTGACCTCTGCACAAAAAGTCTAGTTTGGAGTCTCTCACCATTGTTGTTCCAGTTCTCCAGGTCACTCCAATCTGTTACTGCCCCTCCTATCATCTGGTGCCCATGACCCAAACTGGTACTCCAGAAAAGGTTTGGCCTTCTACTTGCATTATTTGTTGGGCATCAGGATTTCTGTAAAAAAGAGATTCAGTTACATTCATTAGATATGATCTGTAAATCAGATTTGCCATTGAGAATGGCCTACCCTCCAATGAGCCTAATATTTGAGGGATTTTTTTTCTCTGTTGTTCCTCTCCCAAGTCCAGATTGTCTCTTTAAGTCATCCTGAGCTATAAAAGCCAAAACAAATCAAAATTAAGATTGCCCAAGTATCACCCCCAGAAATACAGAAATAAAAAGTCAAACATGATCAGGTGTACTGCTTCTTCAATGTAAAAATCACTGGAAAACGAACTAAAAAAAGAGACTCAAAAAATAAGCTGAAAAATGATGAGACTTTTTAAAAAAGATTTATTTATTTATTCATTTGAGAGAGAGAGAGAGAGAGAGTGAGAGCAAGCATGAGTCGGGGGAGGCGCAGAGGGAGAGCGAGAGAGAGAATCTTAAGCAGATTCTGCTCTAAGCGCAGAACCCGGCGCTGGGCTCCATCCTACCACCCTGAGATCATGACCTGAGCCAAAACCAAGAATCAGACACTTAACTGAGCCACCCACGTGCCCCAATCATAAGAGACTCTTAACTATAGAGAACAAACTGTGGGTAGATGGAGGGAGGAAGGTGGGGGATGGGCTAAATGGGTGATGGGTATTAAGGAGAGCACTTGTTATGAAGAGCCCTGGGTATTACATGTAAGTGCTGAATCATTAAATTCTACAACTGAAGCCAATTTTACCATACATGTTAACTAATTAGAGTTTAAATAAAAACTTGAAATTAAAAAAAAATAAAAAATTTGAAAACAAATTTTCAAAATAAAAAAAAATTCTAAAAAAATTTAAAGCAAGATGAAAAAGTCTCCTAACTTGATACAATTCCTTTTACAAACTTTTCCATCTGAAAAGAAATTGAAAGTAGAGTCATTCTTGTGAATGAAACACAGAAAAGATTACTTTAATATTTTCTACTTTCAAAAAAAGCCCTAATTTATTACCAAAATATTTGCTAGGCCAGGTTTCAAAATTACTTATTTAATACTCTTGTTCTTAACACTCAGGACTTACTAGGGGTAGAATGGCAGGAGAGAGAGGGAAGCAGACCCACAACATTGGGGAGAGGCCCAGTGAGCCCGCATCCTGTTGGTGGACACAGTGGTGAGACCCAAGCTCATGATGGGAGCCAGGGGCAGCTGTCTGGCAGGTGCCTTGGCTCCAGAGAGCAGTTGACTACTGTACCAACAGTACATTTCATAGTGAAACAAAATACAATTACTCCCCTTAGAAGCTGGGTGTTTGGGTTTCACACCTTCTCATTTGGGCATTCTTTGCTTGGCCATCAACAAGAACTGATTGAAAAGAAATACTCACAGAGATTTCAATTACTGTTAATGTGGCCTAAGTGTTTTCACTGTCACAGTCTAGGGCTTCAACTTTTTAATAAGTTTCCCATAATTATTACAAGTTTTTGGTCTAATTCCAGCTGAGGATTTAATGGGACTCATTCTGACAAGATATAGGATATTGTCCCAATAGATGTTCATTTGGAAATGGGCCACTTGCAATTTCGAGTGTGCAGAGCTGTGCAAGATTAAAAGCACTGGCAGTATAATTTCTACCTTGTGTCCCAGGCTCTGTGGATTTGTAGCTCATCCAGGCTGTCCATCTGGGGAGCAAACAGCATGTACTCCTTGATGAGAAACTCTGTCCAACCAACCAGCTGTGAAAAAAATAGATTACTCTTGTCATTTTTTTCTCCTGGGTAATTTGCTGGGAGTAAAAATATAATTTCTTAGAAGGTGTGCAGTTAAAAGCAAATACTAGAGATGTGTCTGATTTATATTTAAAACTTCACTACACTTTTATTTGTTAAATTTAATTTTCAACAATACCCTGGCTGTGATAATATTTTCTAATTCACAGGAAATAGAAAGGTTGGTTTGCGGTATTTGTACACTAAGCAAACACAGGAAGGAGGATGTGGATGAGAAAAGAACATAGGAGAAGGACTCAGCTGGCAGGCTGAGCTGAACACAGAAAAATGCACTGTTGTTCTTCCTAAGGTAAAGAAGATATTATGGTAGAATTAAGTAACAGTTGGGAAAATAAATCTTCCTATTGCCTCCAGGAAGCTAAAATGGTAAATGCATCTTTTTAAGGCTTCTGACATATAACTTCATCCTTGTAAAAATTCAGAAGGTCATGCTAGATAGATAATCATGGTAATTCTAGATCAATTGAGCTTCAGAGCTAAAAGAGATTGTTAATAACAGTATGAGTTGTAATATGTAATAGCTATAGGTGTAACTTACATATTTCAGCCAGCCAAAGGGAATGTATTTTTAGCCAGCCAAAGGGAATGGAAGGATATATGCCAAGTAAAATTAAACTCTTCCTTTTGTACCCAGTGGAAACTTAATAATACAATTTGAAATGAAAGAATTCTGGTAATACCTCTGCACTGTGAGTTACAAAATATGTAGACATAAATGAGTGTTGCAGAATAACTTGCTGTCTGGATTTTTAAAATTACAGCACTATGCCTCATATAACCTTACCCAGAAATTGTTCTGACCCAGAAATTATTTTAAAAAAATTGATTCCAAACAGGTATTAACATTTTTAATTGCTCTATTAATGTTAAATATTATTTGATATATTTTGACATT
Organism: Mellivora capensis; assembly: GCA_004024625.1. Lineage (NCBI taxonomy): Eukaryota > Metazoa > Chordata > Mammalia > Carnivora > Mustelidae > Mellivora > Mellivora capensis. Next base: position 40,585 of record PISX010002165.1, on the reverse strand, counting down.
GGCTATATTTAGCTCTGCATTAGTATATACATGTACACATACACACACACACACACACACACACACACACAGGACAAAAGACTTTGTATCCACAGTCTTTTTTTCCTGCAACTCAAAAAAAGGAGGATTCTTACAATTTGATAAAAGGAAGCCAAACAAACCAATAAAAAATAATGCGCAAAGATCTGAACAGAATCTCTACCAAAAAAGATACATTTATAGGTAAGAAGCACATGCAGAAGAGCTCAACATCAGGACTTATCAGGGCATTGCAAATTAAAACAATAAGGAGATACCACTCCACATCCATTAGATTGAATACAACTAACAAGCCTGACATTATCAAGTGTTGATGAGGAAATGGAGCAAGGGAACTCTCCAACATTGCTAGTGGGGATGCAAAATGGTTCACTTTTTTTTTTTAATAGTTTGGCACATATAAAGTTTAACATTCTTTTACTATTGACCCAGCTATTCTATTCCTAGATATTTATTCAAGAAAAGTGTAAGCGTAGGTCCACACAAAGACTTATATATGCTTTGTTCATGACAGTTTTACTCATAACAGTCAGAAACTGAAAACAACCCAAATGTCCTTCACCATACCCAGTGAATGGCTAATTAAATTGAGGTATACTCATACAACAGAATATTATTCAGCACTAATAAAAGAATTATTAATACACACAACATGGGTAAATCTCAAGATATTATGCTGGGGCGCCTGGTTAGCTCAGTGGGTTAAGCCTCCAACTCTTGACTTTGGGTCATGAGCTCTGGGTTGTGAGATCGAGCCTCTCATCAGGGCTCAGCAGGGAGTCTCCTTGGGATTCTCTCCCTCTCCCTCAGCCCCTCCTCCCACTCTCTTTCTCCAGCCCCCCCCCCAAAAAAATAAATCTTAAAAAAAAAATAACACCAAACAAAAACAGCCAGACACCAAAGGGTCCTATATGATTCCATTTGTATAAAGGTCTAGAAAAAAAAATCTAATCTTTAGTCATAGAAAAAAAAGATTAGTGGTTGCTTGGAACCAGACATGGGAACTGGTTACTGACTAAGATGGGCACAAAGGAACTTTCTGGGTAATAACATTTTTTTATATCTTGATAATGGTGGTATTTATACAAGTATATAAATGTTTCAAAACTCGTTAGAGTACATTTCATTGTATATAAATGTATACCTCAATAAATGTGATTAAGTGCATTTTTAAATTGCCAGTGACTTTCTAATTCATTTAGAGTAAGCCTTTAAATGATTATCAAGCTTCTCTTTGACTTCATTGTCTTCCTTTCACCTCCTTCTCTACCAAAACCACCACCTTACCCATCTTGATGTGTAACTGGAAATGCCAGACACACTAAAATCTTATGCAAACCATTCCTTCTGCCTGGAAAACTATACTCTTAGATCCCACTTGACTCATTTCCTCAACTTCCATTATTTTCTCAAATATCTTTTTCTCAGTGGGACCCACTCTGCCCACTCTACTTAAAATTACAACCTTCCTAACATTGCCCATAACCTATTCTTTTATTTTTCTGTGTAACTTCTATCACCTTCTAATACACTCAATATTTTACTGATTTTTTTTTATATTTTAGCCCCCCCCAAACCACAACGTAAATGTCATGAGTTTGGAATTTCACCTGTTGTATTCATTGTTGAATCCCTGGAACATTGTCACATAAGAGGCACTTAACATGTTTGCTGAATAAATGAATAAATAAAATCATAAAAGAAATGAAATCAACCTTATAGTCATAATACTAAATATGGCAGATCCAAACTCCCACATTAAAAATGACAGATGGTCATATCATGAATAAAACAAAACCCAACTGCATTCACCCAAATAAAAGTAAATAATCAAGGTTAAAAATCACTTTATGTTAGATCAATTCAAGCAAATAAAATCAAAAGAAGCAGCAGTATTAAAATTACTAAACACTAATCTAAGAGAACGAAAAGAATTTAACAGTTATAAATCTATAGATATCAAAAAACACATCCAAAAAAGCAAAAATAATACAAATGAAGCAGAGCTTAATAAGAATAATAGTGGGAATTTTTCAGAGTTGAACAGATCTGGTACACAAAATAAGTATAGACAGAGGAATTGAACAAAATAATAAATCTATAAGGCATTTATTTCTCAATGAACACTGTCATTTCATTAAAATATAAACCCCACAAAGCAAGCTATGTATCTGTGCTGTTGACTTGCTATATAAACAGCACCTAGAAAAAAGTCTGACATAGAATTGAGCTTGATGAATATTTGTTGAATGAATATTTGCATTCACAATATTTGACTCTGTACTTGATTAACAAAACCTTCAACAAAATATTTTTAACAGATATGTTTAAAGTAAAGCTTGCACAAACCACATAATAGAAATTATGTAGGATGAAACATTTGAAAGAACATATTAGCAATGTAATCCAACAATGCAGCAAAGAATAATAATATGTGATCAACTAAGGTATATTCTAGGAATGCAAGAGTGAGTTACTATCAGGAAATCTATAATTATAAATTCATCATATCATTAAAGGAAGAATATCACATGATCATATCAGTATTTGTTGAAAGGGCCTTAGATAAAACTAAGCCACTATTGCTGACATAAAAGCTAAATAAAAACAAAATAGATGGGGCACCTGGTGGCTCAGTCATTAAGCATCTGCCTTCGGCTCAGGTCATTATCCCAGGATCCTGGGATCAAGCCCCACATTTGGCTCCCTGCTCGGTGGGAAGCCTGATTCTCCCTCTCCCACTCCTCCTGCTTGTGTTCCCTCTCTCACTGTGTCTCTCCCTCTGTGAAATAAATAAATAACATCTTTTAAAAACAAATTAATAAAAAAGAAAATAGACATCAATGACTTAAGTATAATTATTTACCAGTGATTAAAAAGTATTATCCTAGATCATGAAACACTAAACACATTTTAATTTAAGTTAGGAGCTATACTGAGGTGCCTGTTAAACATCTTCAGTATGTAATAGTAACTTGACTGTTTGAAAAAAAAAAAAAAAAGAGCCAGAAAATAAAATAATAGTATAAGTATTAGGGAAAAAAAGAGATAATTTTTTTGTTGTTGTTGATTATAGGATTCTGTGCCTTGCAAACCCAGAAGACTCTGGTAAACTACTAGTAAATTTAATGAAGAACTTAGCAAAGAGCTAAGTACCACAGAAATAAACAGAAGTCAACATCTCTCTGAATAAATATAAAGACATGTGATGTTCTTGAATGGGTAGATTTCAAAATCACCAAACAAATCCAAAAATTAATATATAAATTTAATACAATTAAAACTGAGGTAAGAGACTTTTAAGAGTTAGGTCCATTTATTTTAAAGTTTAGATCCAAGAGGGGTGGGAAAGCCCAAAAGCAACTAAGAAAAAGATGAAGAAGAAAAGGAGATGATGTCTTACAGATATTAGAACTTTAATATTCTGCTATAATCAGGGCACCTGGGTGGCTCAGTGGTTAAAGCTTCTGCCTTCAGCTCAGGTCATGATCCCAGGGTCCTGGGATCCAGCCCCAAATCAGGCTCCCTGCTCAATGGGGAGCCTGCTTCCCCCTCTCTCTCTGCCTGCCTCTGTGCCTACTTGTGATCTCTCTCTCTCTCTCTCTCTCAAATAAATAAATAAAATCTTTTTAAAGTATTTTATTGTAGGGGATGCCTGGGTGGCTCAGTTGGTTGGACGACTGCCTTCGGCTCAGGTCATGATCCCGGAGACCCTGGATCGAGTCCCGCATCAGGCTCCCAGCTCCACGGGGAGTCTGCTTCTCCCTCTGACCTTCTCCTCGCTCATGCTCTCTCACTGCCTCTCTCTCAAATAAATAAATAAAATCTTTTTTAAAAAAAGTATTTTATTGTAATCAAAATAATATCATAATGGTACCAAAATATTCACTGGGTGGTCAGTGTAATAAACAGAGAATCCCACAACCAGATCTCTCTAAATTTGAGGATGAAATATATATCAGAAATTTTATTTCAGTTCAGCTAAAAAAAGAATGAATGGTTTAAGCAATGTAGACCAAGTTGGTTATTCATCTGGAAGAAACTACAGGTGAACCTCTCTTGCAACTTAAACAAAAATAAATCTCAGATAAAGATTAAACCATAAAAAACAAAATACAATAAATCTAGACTACATGTATAATCTAGAAAGTACAGAAAACCTTTCTAATAAAGACAGAAAATCCAGAGGTAACAAAAATAAAAAGATGAAACTACACTACAGATAATTGTTAAACATCTATACGTAAAAAAGGTGCAAAAAACAAAATCCACAAGAACATGTATGGATTTGAGACTGTATTTCCACTAGAAATGAGAACCAGAGGGTTAATATCTAGAATACATAAGTATCTTTTAAAAATTAACAGAAAAGGGACACCTGGGTGGCTCAGTTGGTTAAGCAGCTGCCTTCGGCTCAGGTCATGATCCCAGCGTCCTGGGATCGAGTCCCACATCGGGCTCCTTGCTCGGCAGGGAGCCTGCTTCTCCCTCTGCCTCTGCCTTCCACTCTGTCTGCCTGTGCTCGCTCGCTCTCTCTCCCTCTCTCTCTGACAAATAAATAAATTTTTTTAAAAATTTAAAAAAAAATTAACATAAAAAATGACTATCCCAATAGAAAAATGGTAGGAGAATATGGAAAGAACAAATCCAAATGTCCACAAACACAAAAAAATATACTCAACCTTATTAAAAGTAAGGGAAAAAAACAATAATCAATAAAATATTTTCTACCTAGTAGAAAGGCAAAAATTACAGAGTAATAATGTCCACTGGCTGTGGGGATAAGAGGAAAATGGATATATGTCTACATCGCTGATGAACATATGAATTGGTATGTCCTTTTGGAAACAGTCTGGCAGTATTTTTAAAACTAAAATACAGATAGCTTTTGCCCTAGCACTCCTTCACCTCAAAATCTCCCCTAATAAAAGCACAAATATGCAAAATATATTTACAAGAATATTTATAACAGCACTACTTGAGGTAGCAAAATACTACAAAGTAAGTGGTGCCCTTCAATAAAATGAAGTTAAACTCTGGTTAAGTCACATGACTATTATGTCTCTATCAAAAAGAATGAATTTTAGCAAAACCAATACACTTAGAAGAATATCCATGCTTATTGTTTAATAATTTTTTAAAGTTACGCAAAGTGTTATATAATAACATAATCCTATTTTTTTCAAACAATGACCTAGAAACCATGTTGTTCATGACACTATGACCACTGAGAATAATACAAGAGGATACATACCAGGTTGTTAACATGGATTCCCTGGATAGAAAGTTTGGTGATGTGGGACAAAGGGATGGGAGAAAGGTGAGAAGGAGGAGGAAGCCAAGCAAAAAGAAAATACTACATTTTTAAAGCAATGCATAAAATACTACACTCTTAAAATACAAAGCATAAAATCCCATTTGTGTATTTGTGGTATGTGTGTGTGGTATATGCGTGTGTATGGAGTATATGTGTGTGTGTGTGTGTGTGTGTGTGTGTGTGGTGTATACGTATGTGCCACAAAAAGAGACAAAGAGAATGTGTGAGAGAGAAATACCTCACTAGTTTCCAATGGAAAATAATTTTTTAAACTATCTTAAAATTATTTGGTTCTTTTCTGCTTGGACAAATCTTTCAAAATGTTTAGAAGATGAAAATAGATATAAATTATTTAAGTATTTTACAACCTTTCAGAAGCATACATCCATACTCCTGAAAGAAGGAAACACTTGTTTCCAGAAACTTCCTTATGACTGAAATGGTATGAACTTAATAAAGACTGATAAAAATCACAGAACAAGGTGCATAAAACAGAAATAACTCAAGTCCAATCTCTTTACATTTAGGCTATCCTTAATTAGATTCTTATATCATAGATCAAATTGTGAAAACAGTAGGTATTTCATTTTAAAAAAAGAAGTTCAGTTTGGCTGTTTCATCAATAAACTGCAAAACCAAGGATTTAAAATAGGGAAAAAATGAATTTTTCAACATTTAAAGAATCATGAAGTAAGAAGTTTCAATTTTATCTTAAAGACCATGAAAGATTTCCATTGAAGAGAAGGAGCTATTCATTCTCATACACTATATTGGTTTCCTGTGGCTTCTGTAACAAATTAACAAAATTTGGTGGCTTACCACAACAGAAATCTATTCTTTCACAGTTCTAGAGGCCGCATACCCAAAATCAGTATCACTGGGCCAAAATCAAGATGTTGACAGCCATGTAGTCCCTCTGTAGGCTCTAGAGAGAACCCATTACTTTCCTCTTCCAGCTTCTTGTGGTTGCCAGCATTCATTGGTTTGTGACCACATCACTCCAGTCTCCACCTCTGCGGTCATATTGTCTTCTCCTCTTCTGTCTGTGATTTTCCACTGCCTCTCTCTTATAAGGACGCTTGTGACTGCATTTAGGGTCCACCTGGATAATCCAGGAAAATCTCTCCATTTCAGGGTCTTTATTTAGTCACATCTGCAAAGACCCTTTTCCCAAAAAAAGTAACATTACAAGTTCCAAAGATTAGGACTTCATATTTATGGGGACTATTATTCAGCCTACTATAAATACTGTAGTAGAAAATGAGTACAATCTTTATGGGGCATGGCTTGTTAAACTGCATTTAAATCCTTAAAAATGTGTGTATCTTTGATGAAAAATATCATTACTAGAAATGTATTCTAACCAAAATAATTCATTCAGTTAATAGTTATAACACATACAATCATGTGAACATGGATGTTTGCCTAAAAGAATTATAATAATGACAGATTAGAAACAGCCTAAGCACTTAACAAGAAGAGACCAGGTTTATAAATTATGTATCCATGCAATAAAGAACAAAGCAACCATAAAATAATAATATAAATGTGTACTTATAGACATGGAAAGACACATATGATATTTTAAGTAAGAAAATCAGGTTACCAAACAGTGTGATTCCATTGAATATTTCTTTATTTATGTGCTTCTGTGTTTATATTTATTCATATTCATGTGTATATGTATGTATATATATTCTGAAACACAAAGAATGGAAGTATGTACCTCGAAATATCAACAGTGATTATCTACAGGCGAAAGGATTTAAGTTTATTTTTCTAAAGTGAATATGTATTGCAATAATAATTTTTTTAAAGTCAAGTAAAAAGACATGCGCTTCCGAGAATGAATGACTAAGAGACTACTCAACTCCCCTGCACACACACACACACACACACAAAATAACACCAGGATATACTACAAAGAGCAGCAATCTTTAGGGCATGAAGAAAGAGGAGAAAAAAGTACAAAGGTCTTCTTTGCCTTTAGCCCAGAGCTAAGTGTACGACACCAGCCTGAAAGGGGGTAGGGTGCAGAGTGCAGTTGGGAAAACTGTATTATCTCTGGCTTGAGAACCAGAAAGACAAAGCCGGGAAAACCATGACTATACAAGGTAGTGGGGGAAATCCTGGAAGGGAAAGACACAGAGAAAGAACTGTCAGATTCCTGACCTACATTTCTAACTGATCCCTGAACCACATATTCATGGAAGTAGCTCAAAGCAGCTAAGCTAGTGAGGAGACATCTGAACTGAGGTCTAAGCTACCACTGCAAGAAACAAGATTTGCAAGGCGAGTCAACATAACCGTCTACTAAAACAAAAGAAACAAAACTCATGTGAGTAAGATAACATAATACAGAACCTCCACAGCTTAACAAATAACATCAAGGACACAGTTCAAAATTACCAAACATGTGAAAAGCCAAGAGAATGGAACACTTTATCAAGAGAAATGAAAATCAACCAAAACTTCCTCCAAGCTGAACCATGTTTTAGAGCTAGTAGATGAGGATTTTTTAATCATTATTATAATTAGTCTAAATGAAGTGAAATAAAATGTGCTTACAAAGAATGATGGGTGGTCCTGTCTTCAGTGGTCGGTATGTGAAGTCAGTCAGGGCAGTTCTTACACACCATCTGCCCTATGCCAGCATCCTTGAACTCATGCAGCCACTCAACTCCACATCTGTTGGTTCACACTGGAATTCATTCATGCCTCAAATGTCTTTGAAATTCAAAAGCATTTTCTTTATTCTAGTAAACTTCTAACTCATTAGCATATCTCAAATACCATTTCTAAAATATTAATCAAGGGATGCCGGAGGGGCTCAGTCGGTTAAACATCTGCCCTCTGCTCAGGTCATGATCCCAGAGTCTTGGGATTGAGTCCCACATTGGGCTCCCTGTTCAGTGGCAAGCCCGCTTCTCCTTCTGCCTCTGCTGCTCCCCCTGCTTGTGCTCTCTCTCTCTCTGACAAACAAAATAAAATTTTTTAAAAATAAATAAAATAAAATATTCATCAAGCATCAGCTGTGTGCAAGTGTTAGTGCTAAGGCTAGAAAGCCAGAAGGATGACTAAGATAACCATCTTATAGCCTTTGTGAAACGAAGTAGGAAATAAATGAACAAGTATAGCTCCTATTTGCTTGCCATCTAGTAAGGATAAGCTAAGTACACACTAATTATAAAAATTATATACTATAGATGACACACTGTAATGCTCAATACCCAGGATTTTCAACTGGAGTGTGAAGAAGGGTATGTTTTTTTTTAACCCAAACACAACCCACTAGAAAGTCTGATATACCTGCCCCGCCCCCACTGCCTCCCAAGAAATGGGGAGAAATACTGCCACAGTGGTTTACTGCCTTTGATGAAAGAGTTCCATATCCCTCATATCCATTAGAGCTAAAAATGGTCAAAACTTCAGCTATATATAATTATTTTCTAGTTAAACACACACATATATTAATGGTATATTGAAGTTTCATAACAATAATACAGAAAAAAAATTCCATCATTTTGAATTTTTACTCCTCTGATTCATATTCCATAGTTACCCCTCCAACATAGTATGAACACCAATGACTGACCCACCGATACATATAAAAGTCTTAAGAAAGTCTTCAGAAAAACACTCATAGATTAATTATTCCCAGAGTTATCCATAAGAAAGTTATCCATAAGAATGTTATCCATAAAAATGTCTCCTTCACCTCACCCTAGTCCCAGATGAGAAAATCTTAGTTGGTGGATCCATGTAGGTGGAAATCAAACTTGTACCATCCACCTGGTGGCAACCATCCCAATAATACGGGTTACTGCCTTTGTCTAGCTGCAGACCCAACCTCTTGCACTTGCCCTAAAAAACTAAAATAACAGAAAACTGAAAGAGAAGCAAGAATGTTAAAGAGACTCTGGTTGATCATTAATAGGTTCAAATATTTGCGCTTAATTGAGTTGCGCTTACATGACATAAGGTCATTAGTTGATTGGGTTAATTTCGTCCAAGAACTGGCCAATCCGAAAAAAATAAAAAGAAAGAGAAACAACAAAAAAGAGTGATAGCAGCTATTTATTGAATTGTAGTCAGGTAGGTCTCAGTGCTTTGGCTGTGGGTATAGAATACTGAAAAGGAATGGAGGCTCCTACGAAAATGGTAACTTCAGGGGCGCCTGGGTGGCTCAGTGGGTTAAAGCCTCTGCCTTCTGCTCAGGTCATGGTCCCGGGGTCCTGGGATTGAGCCCCACATCTCATCTAGGGCTTTCTGCTCAGCGGGGAGCCTGCTTCCTCCTCTCTCTCTGGCTGCCTCTCCGCCTACTTGTGATCTCTGTCTGTCAAATAAATAAATAAAATCTTTAAAAAAAAAAAAAGAAAATGGTAACTTCAGGTATTAAATCAATATGCACATCTATATAGCAAAGCATCTCATAGAAATTAGACATTTTTTTAGTTTAAGCTGATTTTTAAATGTTGAATCCATAAATACATATGACCATTTACATTTTAAAACTTTTGCCTTTAAATGTTAAAATCTGGTATTTGCAACAAGATGATGGTAGGAAGCTTCCTATTAAATTGCTTTCACTATTTTAGTTTGTACAGGACAAGATATTTTTCTTCCTCCTTTCTAATTATAAATGTAGCATATTCTCACATAGATAACTTGAACATTACAGAAGTTTCAAAAGGCAAAAAGAAATCTCCTATAATCCTACCCCCCAAAGGCAACTGCATTGTTCATTTAGATACATTTTATTCCAGTCTTTTTTTTTTTACATTTTAAACACAGGTAAGAGTATGGTGGGCCATTCATACATTATCCCCATGGGTTGATACCACCATTTCCTTTGTGCTTACTTATTTGAAAAAGGCAATCACTTCATATTTGCAAATGTTATTAGTTAAAAATCATGATAGCGTATACTTGGAAAAATTCTTGGAAGAAGTATAAGATAATATTGTTAACAAAGGAGTAGAAATATACTGCTAGCAGTCTACCGTTACAATTCCATGCTTGAGAAATCTGAGATCAGGCATGCATTTCTCTCTCTATGCAACTATGACCAAAAAATTTATCTCCAAAGAAGTCTCAGAAAAAAATATTCATGTGTGTTCTCCTATTTTCTTGCATGGTCTAACTAAAATGATTCATTAGCAATAAGCTCCAGGATAAAGGATTTTTGTTGTTACGTTATTTGTGTTTTTTTTAAAAGAGCTAGTTAGGAGGGACAGTGTGTACACATGTTTTCTTATCAAAATCGAATATCCCAACAGTATCAATTTGGGGGGCCTAAATGACATCTAGAAGATGACCATGTCTTCTTCTTCATCAGAGCCAGAGTATAATTATCCTCCATAACAATAACTTCAGCCCAGGTAAGCAGGAAAGAAAGTTGAAAATGAGCTAGCTGAACCCCAGATGTCAAGGTTGGGAACATTCCAGAGAGTTACATCTGGAAGCATCTACAGCCAAACCTGTCCTATCTGTAACAAAAGTGATAAATTCCTCCTTCAGAGGAGAGAAAACCAGAACAGGTAAAACAACGTTGTTGAGTCAGGTTTTTGGCATGCTGGTACCATTCTCTGTGAGCCTTCAAGAAAGGACTGAAAAGAACCAAGGAAGTCAAGAATTGAGACCAGAATGCTAAACAAAATTCAAAAGAAAACACAAATTACAAGGATATACGAATTAAGTTGGAAAGAACGTCGTTGTTTTCTTTTTCTTCCCCCCAACCCCAAGCCATAAATAAGATACAACAGTGCACCCTTCTGGTCAAAATGCAAAACTAACATTCAGATAAAAGTCCAGCCTCTTCTAATTCTTTGGGGATAAACTCAGAGTTTCTGGTTTCCTCATCTAGTGAGGGGGCTCATAGTAATGATCTCACTGGCAGACTTTTTCTTAAATGACAAAAGCAAGAAACTGTCACACATGGAACTTATTTCCATAAGGGAGCTTTGTCAATGAATGAGAGGAACACGAAGGCAAAGAAAACTGAAGACGTTTGATGCCGTATTTACTCAATATTTGTGTGGATATCTGATACTCTATTCCTTTGACTTACTAGGAGCTTTCCCTAAATGTGATAATTACTAAGTACTTGTTGAATAAATTAATCAAGCAAATTTCTGAAACGCTTACCCTCAGTGAAATCTGAAAATCAATTGTATTTCAGCCCATATGCAATAGGGCTGAAAGTTTCAATAATGGGAAGCCCAAAGTATTATGCAAAGGAAAAGCAAGTATGAAAATGCCTAGCCTTTCTTGTTACAAGTTTGTACAAATGCATTAACAACAGCATAGAGTTTATACATAGCAATGAAATCTGATCTATATAGAACCAGTTGCTATCCTTATCATTAAGTGAAGGTTACCACAAATTACTATGAAGAACTCTGCATACCACTTTGATGGAGCAATGAGTATAAAAGGTAGTTCATAAATAGCTTTGCATTAGAAAGTCTTTCCAGACTTTCTGTCCACTTCTGTAAGCTATAGGCAGTGGAGGGCACCAAGGGAAGTACTTGAGCATCTTCTAAATTAAAAAAAGAAAATGTTTCAGAAACTCATAATCCTATTTTTGGAAATAACTATAAATATGTTGTCACCTATTTTCAAATAGTTGACAGCAGTCGGGACACAGGTTCCTGAAAAGTAATTGATATTGCAAAATTCCATTTCTCCCTAACCCAAATAAAACTGTACAACATAGTAAGCTTTCCTGCCCTTTAGAATTTCCATATTAAAAGTTGCAATGTTCAGAGCATGTCTTCACATATTATCCTTTTTTGGTTTCATAGTCAAAAGTATCAAAAGACTTAAAACAACATTATAAAAAGTCAGCAATATTTATAAAATATCATTATCACAATACAGCCACGTTTCACATCTCTGTAAAAGCATCCATGGTTATCTTCTTACCCTTGGTCGCCTTGCAGCAATCTATCTCTTTGAGAACTGTTTTCTGCCTTGACCACAATCTCTTAGAATTAATGAGGCTAAGAATTAATGTTTCAGTAAATGGGAACTCTTTCTTTGGCACTAGGTTGACATTATGCTATACTTATAAATGTCACCAGCTGTATTCCAATATATAGTGCATTACATGATCTGCTCAAGTCAATGATTCATCTGACAGACAACACCCTAAAAGCATAACAGCATGACTCAGTGTTAGCAAAAATAAATTTTATACATTGATCAAAGTTTGGGGACTTTCCTATAGAGGCCTGCTATATACTACTTCCAAGGCATGCTGGTTAAGAACCAAGTATATTGACCACATACAAAGAATGATTAGACATCCTAGAGATAAAAATAGTCCCAAAGAATTATGAATGCTGATTTCAAAAAATAGCTGTTAGTGTGAAACTCCATGCAAAACTTACTCCAGCCACAGAAAGTCAATGAAAGCAGGAAAAAAGTCCTCTCCTAAAATCTAAACACACACACACACACACACACACACTCACTCACACAAGCTTTCCTAAGACACACTTGGGATTCAATTTTTAGCAATAAATCATCTTGCCCATAAAGATTTCTTCCAGCAAGTTCAAACCACGTAGATACCAGACACTGTAATGGTATCATAAAAATACAATGGTAAGAAGGAAAGTTCATGGACAATAGGGGCATCAGCAGGATGTAATCAGAGGAAAGGGAAGAACAGAGACTTCCTGAAGAAATGAAAGACTCTGCTCTTCTGGCTTGTCAGAGCCATGGAAGAAACACATTTAAAACCGAAAAAATGTAGCCAAAGAAAGCAACCAAAGGTTAATGTTTCTTGAAATAGAGATGAAACTGGGAACCATGAAAAGCAAAAATGATTTCCAAAGCAGATAACCTGCATATCCCAAATCTTGAGAATGCAGGCAGTGAAAGTACTCATATATTATAAAACACCTTGCCTATCACAGAAACACCTGGATCCATGGGCAATAGACCTGAAATTGTGTCCATATCAAATGCAAGATGAAAGAGAACATCAAGAAAGAGCAGAGGAGCTTTGTGAAGTTAGAATGTTAGAATCAGGAAATAATACAAAATGGGGCACTTGCAGAGAACCCATGGGGAATAGCCATGGGTGGGTAGGTGGGGGAGATTTATCTGGAGGTAAGTATTTTGGTAAGTATTTTGTAAAATTAGAGGTCTGCCAGAAATTAAATTGATGATACAGTAAGCTAAGTTTTAAATGAGCCATTACATAACGCTGTATGAAAGGTTAGTGGTGGGGTGTGCAAGTACAAAAATGATGGCAAAATCCTCAAAAAGGTACAAAAGTTTGCCAACAAACAGAGGCCAATCTAGAAGCCTACCTTGTGCCTAAGCACGGTGGTGGGTGTTGACAGCATGTGAAGGAATAAGAAGACACTGTCTCCGCCCCCCAAGGAGCATAGGAATGAAAGGTTCTAGAGTGCTTTAATCCTTATGAAAATCCTGTGAGACAGATATAACCACCCCCATTTTACAGATAAGGAAACTGAGGTTTGGAGAGATTAAGTATCTTGCCAAAGGTGCACAGCTAGAAAAGTGTTAATTCAGAACTCAAAGCACATGATTTTTCCGCTAAAACACATATTCTAATACATTATAGAATAATATGCAGCATTTTTAAAAAATAGCAACCAATATGGGGCGCCTGGGTGGCTCAGTAGGTTAAGCCTCTGCCTTCAGCTCAGGCCATGGTCTCAGGGTCCTGGGATTGAGCCCCGCATGGGGCGGGGGGTGGTTTCTGCTCAGCAGGGAGCCTGCTTCCTCCTCTCTCTTGTGATCTCTGTCTGTCAAATAAATCAATAAAAATCTTTTAAAAAAAATAGCAAACAATACAAAATAGCAGGTTTTGAGTGTCAAACACAAGAAAATCTGGTAACATATAGCACAGATGAGAGGTAGGAACATAGTGGAGTATCAATTGTGTATCCTAGACATCAGTGCTGGAGCTGATCAGAAAGGAGGGGGCCCAAAGAAGACAGAGGTAGTCAAGAAAAGCAATGGACAAAGGAATATCTTTCTTGGCAGGACCATCATGTTCAGGAAAGTGAGCACAGTGGGTTCAAGGCACAGGAAGGAGAGTGGCTTACCACAGGTGGAGCTGGGTGGGGCCACCGTGGAGAAAGGCAGCATGGGCAGGTCACATAGAACCTGGAGAACCCGGCAAGAAATTTGAGATTCAATGTGGTGGGAAAGAGGGAACACTTAAGATTTCTGAGCTGAAGAGTAAAATTCCTACTGTCCCATGGTAGTCTAAATTTCTTCTTATGTTAGTTTTCTAGTGCCACTGTAACCAATGACCACAAGCGTAGTAGATTACTTACAATACAATTACTATCCTGCAATTCTGTCCAACATGGATCTCACTTTGCTAAAATCAAGGTGTCAGCAGGGCTGCATTCCTTTGTGGAGACTCAAGGGAAGAATTCCTTTCCTTGCCTTTTCCAGCTGTTAGATGTTGCCTGCACACTTTGGTAGTTGGCCCCCTTCCTTCATTTTCAAAGTCAACAACATTGCATTTCTCAGACCATTCTTTTGCAGTCACATTTCCATCTGACCACATCCATAAAAGTTGTCTGCTTTCATGGATTCATGCAATTAGAATAGGGCCATCTGGATAAACCAGTATGCCCCTTCCTGTGATTAAGGTCCTTAACATTAGTCACTTCTGCAAAGACCTTTTTTCTAGGTAAGATCATATATTTACAGGTTCCAGGGATTAGGACACAGACATTTGGAGGACGATTATTTTCCCAGCCAGACTCCTGACTATCACATGTCTGTTCATGCATTTCTAGCCCCTTGGGACTGTCACACATCTTCCTCTCTGTTCCCTAGTTCCTCTCTGTTCCTCTGCTCAAAACCTTCAATGGCAAAAACTACTCACTGAACGACAAGATGCTTAGTTTGGCATTCCTGTCAAATGACTGGGAACCAAATGAAGGAATAAAATCACTGTGTGAGGAAGACCTGAGAAAGAGGAGGGCAAGGCAGAGGCAATGGGCTGATGCTTGGGAGATGGTAAGCTTGGCCCGGAGTTGAGGTCAGTGAGGCAGAGAAGCACACTGTGGCTGCAGAGTCAGACTCCATCCCTGGGAGGTGTGATGTGGGGAATTTATAGCACCTCTTCCGTTCTGTTATGGGTCTACTGAAGTGGGGATACTAATAGAGCTTTCCTCACTGGATTATTGTAAGAATTGATGAAATAAATGAAATTAAGTACACAGCAACCACTTATCACGTAGTAGGCACTCAATAAATGTTACTTCCCTCTCCTTTCCCAATATAGGGATAGCAACTGAATTACAGTGAGTGATTCATGAGAACTAACAGAGAGATGCAGAGGTATTAAATGTTGGGCTTAGTTCAGGGTAATTGCTCTTTCCACATGGGTAGAAAATGCCATATTGCTTCTCTTTAGGATGTGTGACCATATTTCTATACAGAACTAATGAAAAGATGTCATTAGCAATGAATATTTAATTGAAAAATTATAATCTAGAGAAACAGAATTTAAACGTAAGTGATAAGTACAAAATGAAAGTTCTTAAATATGTGTGTATGTATAATATCATCACTAAAAATCAAATGCTATATTCATAATGACTGAGCATTAGAAAATTTATGAATTATTTATTCATTGAAAAGTATTCATTGAATACCTTTTTTATTATATATCAATATATATTATATGCTAAACACTTGAAATATACTCTGCCCTCTTAGAACTTATATTCTAGAGGGGAGAGACTAATATATTTATATATATAATTAATATAAATATATAGTAAATAAAATAAGTGAATAATTCTCTTCCCCAAGGTTTTTCTCGTAGATGCCCAATAAGTACAAAATTTTTTCATGGGCCCTTAATAAATATGCATCTAAATTATATTTTAACTTGATAAGTTTTTTCATATTAAAGCAAGAAGAAGTTTTTGGGGTTTTTTGTTGTAGTTTTTTTTTTTAAGATTTTATTTATTTATTTGACAGACAGAGATCACAAGTAGGCAGAGAGGCAGGCAGAGAGAGAGGAGGAAGAAGGATCCCTGAGGAGCAGAGAGCCTGATGCGGGGCTCGATCCCAGGATTTTGGGATCATGACCTGAGCAGAAGGCAGAGGCTTTAACCCACTGAGCCACCTTGCGCAAGCAAGAAGTTTTAAGAAATATTATACCAAGGGGCACCTGGGTGGCTCAGTGGGTTAAAGCCTCTGCCTTCAGCTCAGGTCATGATCCCAGGGTCCTGGAATCGAGCCCCACATCTGGCTCTCTGCTCAGCGGGGAGCCTGCTTCCTCCTACTCCTATCTCTCTCTCTGCCAGCTTCTCTGTCTACTTGTGATCTCTGTCAAATAAATAAATAAATAAATAAATAAATATCTTTTTAAAAAAAAAGAAATATTATACCAAGACAAAACCTATAAATAAGGGAGGGAGACTCAGTAATAAATTACTCTCAAGAATATGTGTATACAAAGAAATACACTGCTTATTTTTATGCCTCCACATCATTCTAAAACTCAGTTCACATATGCAACAATACAGGACGTAAGAGAGAAGAAAAGAGGTAAAAAAGGAAGGGAGAGGGAGAGAGAAAGTAAGGAAAAGAGAATGTGGGGGTGGGGAGAGGGAGTGATTGAGGAGGGAGGGAGAATAGAAGGAAGGAAATGTAAATGAAAGCAACAGCAGGAAAAGGAGATTAATACCGTAACACGTTTCTTTTCTGGAAAGGGACTAGAAATTAGAAACTCTGAGCTACTTAGCAGTCAAAGCAAAGAAGGAATACAATTACCAACAATCATCACAGAGTTCTAAAAATAAATATGTGCCTGAAGAAAAGCATACACTTACTTGCTCAGAGACCTAAGAGAAATCTCTCCCACAGATTCTCCTCATACCTGTAATACTACATTTTCAACAACAGTTTAGGCACAACAATTTTAATGCTGGTGTCTTCAACACACTGGAAGGCTGCAGGTAAGTGGCAGAGAAAGGAGTAGAGTTCCAGCAGCCTTCCAAAACGGATACCTCAAACCTGTACCATATAACACACAGTGAGCTGCTCAATGACACAAGTGTGTTGCACCATGAGTGCTCTGCTCTGTTCATGGCTGAGGAGAAAGACTGGAAGCCTTTGATCTTGATAAATGGATGGAGCAAAGATCCTTTAGCCATTCTTTTTTTTAAAGATTTATTCATTTTAGGGGCGCCTGGGTGGCTCAGTGGGTTGAGGCCTCTGCTTTCGGCTCGGGTCGTGGTCCCGGGATCCTGGGATTGAGCCCCTCATCGGGCTCTCTGCTCTTCGGAGAGCCTGCTTCCTCCTCTCTCTCCCTGCCTGCCTCTTTTGCCTGCTTGTGGTCTCTGTCGAATAAATAAATAAAATCTTAAAAAAAAATTCTCTCTCTCCCTTTAAAAAAAATAAAAGATGTATTCATTTTAGAGAGAGAGAGCTCAAGCAGGGCCGAGGGAGAAGGGGAGAGAGAGAAGATGGCTCCCCACTGAGTGCAGAGCCCAATGCAGGGCTCCATCCCACAATGCCGAGATCGTGACCTGAGCTGAAACCAAGAGTGGGACACTTAACCTACCGAGGCACCCCCTGTAGGCATTCTTTATTTTTTTTAAAGATTTTTATTTATTTATTTGACAGAGAGGAAGAGAGCACAGGCAGAGGGAGGAGCAGGCAAAGGGAGAGGGAGAAGCAAGATCCCCACTGAGCAGGGAGCCTGATGTGGGACTTGATTGCAGGGATCTGGGATCATGACCTGAGCTGAAGGCAGCCGCTTAATCGACTGAACCACTCAGGCATCCCACCCCTTTAGGCATTCTTAAGTGTGAACATAGTTAAGTAGCTGAGCTTGGTTAAGACCAGAACAAAGGGGAATTTAGAGTCTGTCCTCCGCCAAGAGTTTGGAAAATGAATCTTCTGGTCAACTGGATGCCCTGGGGGGTAAATTTGGCATCTTCTTATTAAAGGCAAGAAAACTTCCAGAGCACTTGCCTAGCAGAAGACCATCTTCCCTGGGCACCGAGTCCTGCTAAGTCCAGTAGCACCCCATAATGGACATAGCTATAACCTAAATGTCTTTCTTGAACAAAACATTAAAATGTTCAAATGAATCATACATTTGAAGAAAACAGTTGCAAGATAATTTAATTCTGCTACCACAGTTTTATTGATTTTATATGTTCCTTTACTTTTAAAATACACTAGAAGCAATTAACCCTAGTGGATTTTGACATTTGCTGTTCCTTAGAGTACCATCAACTTTAATTAGATTCTAGAAATGAAGTAACAATATCTTTTTTTTAAAAAAAGATTTTATTTCTTTATTTGACAGAGAGAGACACTGTGAGAGAAGGAACACAAGCAGGGGGAGTGGGAGAGGGTGAAGCAGGCCTCCCGCCAAGGAGGGAGCCAATGCAGGGCTCCATCCCAGGATGACACCCGCCCCCCCCACCATGTCCTCAGCTGAAGGCAGACACTTAAGGACCGAGCCACCCAGGCACCCCGAAGTAACAATATCTTATCAACAGGAAGACATTTTGAGGATGGAAAAGCCAACATCAGACACCACCAACTTTAAGAAACATTAAAAGCCAAACTTGTAAAACAGAGAAGTTAGTGGGATATAATTTACATTTCCAGAATTATTCCTGACTTTACAAAAGCATTCACTGCAGGGATCCTTTAAATAGCAGATTTCTCTTGTACATTTGAAATATTAACTAATTTCCAAAAAATTCCTTCTTCAGGGTGCATTTATGTTGTTAATCTAGGCTCAGGGCAATCAACGAAGCTTAACTCTTCTCCATATATATGCAGAGTAATTGGAGGCAAATCACTTCTCTTCTCTGATAGCGGTTTCTATATCTCTCCTCGTCCAGACTATCACTCAGAATTGATGAAAGGGGTAAACATCTTATTCTTGAAAGTGGTTTGTAAACTTTAAAGTTCTTTTCAAATATTTACTTTGATACAAGAAGGAAGGAAGGGCTCTAGCATTCAGACAGTGATTTCCATTATTTGGTTTTCTCTTCACCACATTGTTATCTGAGTCACACCATTACCACATGAAGCTTCTGTGACTCAGACCTTGCTCACACAGCTACTCAGTGACCATTCTAGAATATTAAGCCTGGTCTGTCTGATTCCAAACACCAGTCATTCTACTACGTCACACAGGTTCAAGTACTTGCTCCATCACCTATTAATAGTGTGACTTGAGCAAGTTAATGAACCCCTCTGAAATGCAGTTAGCTTGTCTCAAGATTAACATTAAATATGTCTTAACCTCAGAGGTTTACTGTGAGGACTGAGTGAGCTGATACATATAAAAGCCTTGGCACTGTGCCTGACAGACTAAGTACCCAGTATATATGGATTATTAGCAGTTTTTGAGCCTCCTCCCCTGCCCTGCAAAAAAAAAAAAAAAAAAAAGTTTTCAAACCCAAACAAAAGTTAGGACACACCTTAGCACAATTTAGCAGGATTTAAATATCTATAAATGGAAAAGAATGGTTTTTCTAAGCAATATCAGAAGATGTTATTTTGCGATACTACTGTAGTATTTCTATTAAGCATGCTTAGTAAAAGCACTAGATTTAGTATGAATAAACAGGAAACCTGGATTCTTAGCTGAGTTATTAACTAGGAATTTTGCCTGAAGCAAAATCTCTGTGTTTCAGCTTTCTTTACTACCAGAGATTTTAAAAATGAGAAAATTACTGAAGTGATAACAACATATAAATAAATGCAAATGGTACTGATTTTTTTCCTTTCCCCAAAATGGCAGACCATTTTATCTGAAATGAACCTTACTTCCATCAGTCACTATAAAAGCTGGAGAAAATTAAAACAAGCATCTATTTGAAGTCAGTCGGAGCTCTACTAAGATAATAAGGATTTGAAGGACCAAGATCTTAAAAAGAAAAGAAACCTGGAAAAATGAACTGGCATTTGGCACAAATTTTCCCCTCTGAAGAATTAGTGAATTCTCAAGAACCATTTTTTTTTTAAAGATTTTATTTATTTATTTGACAGAGCGGGAGAGATCACAAGTAAGCAGAGAGGCAGGCCGAGGGGGGTGGGCGTGGGGGAAGCAGGCTCTCTGCCAAGCTGAGAGCCCGATGGGGGCTCGATCCCAGGACCCCGAGATCATGACCTGAGCCAAAGGCAGAGGCTTAACCCGCTGAGCCACCCAGGCGCCCCTCAAGAAGCATTTAAAAGATAAAAAAAACTGAACAGAAAATCGTGTCTGAAAGCCTGTAGAGCTGAACAGAGTTTACTGCAGTCTCACAAAATTTGTGGTTCTCAGTTCACCCAGCAGGAGGGGCCCAAGTAAACACTTCAGGGGCTTTAGTTGGTATTTGTGAAGTGCTGTCATTTAGGAGTATAAACTCTAAATAGAACAGCTCTCACAGATCTGAAGCCCAGCTTTGTACCTGTTCCACGCACGAATGGATTAAACTGATATGCAGCCTAGGTGACCTGCAGGCCAAAAACAAATATAAACCTCCCTGAAGTAAGAGATGATCCAGAAATTCGAACTATCTCTATAATCTTTATAAATAATGACCCAAGTTCAACTAGAAGTAACAAAGCATGACAAAAAGTTAGCGAAAAGTAAAAATAATGAAAGACCATAGAAATAGACCCACAGGAAACACAAATATTAGAATTATCGTATAGGGACCTTAAGGATTATGTTTTTAAAAGTACATGACAAAACAGAGAATTTCAAGGAAAGACCTGAAAATTATAAAGAAAAAGTCAAATTAAAATTATAGAACTTAAAAAAAGCCCATAAAATCCAGTAAATGAAATTAAGGACTCAATGAATAGGTTAAAAAGCAGAATCAATCCAGCTAAAAAGAGAATCAATAGACTAGAAGATAAATTAGAAGAAAATATCCAGCCAAAAGAGACAGAGTGAGGAGAAAATATAAAAAAAAGTGTAAGCGTCATGTGGGATATGTGCAGAAGTTCTAATATGTATAGTTGGAGTCCCCAAAGAGGAGAGAGAATGGGAGCAAAAGCAAAATCTGAAAAGATAACATCTGAAAATTCTTTTTAAAAAACTGGAAGAAGATACTAAGCTACAGACTCAAAAAGTGCTACTATGAATTCCAAGTAAAATAAATACAAAGAAAAATCACACCTAATCACAACAGGACAAAACTGCTAAAAACCAAAGACAGAGAAAAATTTAACAGCTAGCGGGAAATATCACATTACTTCTGGAGGATCTACAGTAAGATCGAGAGATTATTAACAACAGAAACCAGGGATGCCTGTGGCTCAGTCATTAAGCATCTGCCTTCAGCTCAGGTCATGGTCCTGGGGTCCTGGGATGGAGTCCCGCATTGGGCTCCCTGCTCAGCCGGAAGCCTACTTTTCCCTCTCCCACTCCCCCTGCTTGTGTTCCCTCTCTTGCTATGTCTCTCTCTGTCAAATAAATAAATAAAATCTTAAAAACAAACAAACAATAGAAACCAAAGACAATGGGATTATTCTTCAAAGTGCCAGAGGGAGAAAGTTTACCAAACCTACAATTCTAAGCCCAAATTGTCTTTCAAAAACGAAGTTGAAATAAAGTCTTAAATTTGCAGATAAATTACTTTCTATTGCTGAGAAGTATCTCAATGTATGGATATATCCTATTTTGCTTACCCACTGATCTATTAATAATCATTTGGGTTTTGGGTTTTTCACCATTATAAATAACACTCTGTAAATGTTAGTATGCAGATGTCTGGATGGACATATACTTGCTTTCATTTCTCTTGATTATGTCAAAGGTGGCACTGAATTATAGTGGTAAAACTGGTCCTTTAAATACATGATGCCGGGGCGCCTGGGTGGCTCAGTGGGTTAAAGCCTCTGTCTTCGGCTCAGGTCATGATCCCGGGGTCTTGGAATCGAGCCCCTCATCAGGCTCTCTGCTCAGCGGGAGCTTGCCTCCCTCTCTCTCTCTCTCTCTGCCTGCCTCTGCCTACTTGTGATCTCCGTCTGTCAAATAAATAAATAAATAAATAAATGATGCTATGTCAATTATCCATATGGAGAAAGTATCAACTGACCTCCCCCAAACTCACACCACACACAAAAATCAATTCTAAGTACCTTGTAGATCTGAAAGAAAGAAAGAAAGAAAGAAAGAAAGAAAGAAAGAAAGTTTCTAGAAAACAACAGAGGATAATATCTTTAGGACTTTGGGTTAAACAAAGATTTCTTTTCTTTTTTTTTTTTTTAAGATTTTATTTATTTATTTGTCAGAGTGAGCACAGGCAGACAGAGTGGCAGGCAGAGGCAGAGGGAGAAGCAGGCTCCCGTTGAGCAAGGAGCCCAATGTGGGACTCGATCCCAGGACGCTGGGATCATGACCCGAGCCGAAGTCAGTGGCCCAACCAACTGAGCCACCCAGGCGTCCCCTTTTCTTTTTTTTTTTTTAAGCAAAGATTTCTTAAACAACACAAAGCCCTAACCATAGAAGCAAAGAATCATGAATTCTGCTACATTAAAATTAAATATTTCCACTTATCAAGAGGTACCAGTAAGACAGTTAAAAAAAAAGAAAAAGCAAGACATTGAGGGGTATTTTTTTTTTCTTTTTGCTGGAATTCATGTATCCTGCAAAGGCTCCAGAATAAAGAATTCCTATGAATCAATGAGAAAAACAAAAAGACAATCGAATAGAAAAATTGGTAAGAGATACTTCATAAAACAGGATATCTAAATTGCCAATGGACTTATTAAAAGATAGTAAACATCATTAGTCATCAGGAAAATGTGAATTAAAATCACGAGACAGCACCACAAACCCACTGCAATAGCTAAATAAACTAGAATACTTGAGTTTGTTCTGGTGGGATATGCAACCTGCCAGAACTCCCTGAGACTGTGGTATGCATACCTGATGACCCAGCAATCCCTCTTCTAGATACATACTCAGCTGGTATATATTGATGTGCCACCACCCAACACAGACAGACACGTAAAAGAATGTTTATAGCAGCTTTAGTCAAAATAGCAAAAAAATAAAAACAAAACTGGAATCAATACCCACCAACAGGAGAATGTGGGTTATTCCTATTAACAAATACTTTAAAGCTGTTAAAATTTAAAAAGTACTATCACGTGCAATGACATGAATGTATTTTGCTGAGAGTAATGTGGAGATAGAACGCTCAGACACACACACAAAAAGTATACTGTATAATTCAACTTACATAAAGTGCAAAAACATACAAAACTAACAATGGAGTTAGAAGTGAGGAGAGTATTGGGACGCCTGGGTGGCTCAGTTGGTTGGACGACTGCCTTCGGCTCAGGTCATGATCCCGGAGACCCGGGATCGAGTCCCGCATCAGGCTCCCAGCTCCACGGGGAGTCTGCTTCTCCCTCTGACCTTCTCCTCGCTCATGCTCTCTCACTGCCTCTCTCTCAAATAAATAAATAAATAAAAAGAAGTGAGGAGAGTATCTTCTCTGTGTGTATAATAAAATATATGTAATACAAAATGAAACATTTTAGCCATTTTTAAGTGTACAGTTTAGTGGCATCAGGTACATTCAAACTGTGATGCAGCCATTGCCACTATACATCTCCAGAACTCTTCTCATCATCGCAAACTGAAACTCTGGATCTATTAAACAATAACTCACTCTCCCTTCCTCCAGCCCCTAAAGCCTTCTGTCTGTATGAATTTGACTACAAGTATCTCATATAAATGGGGTCACACAATATTTGTCCTTTTGTGTCTGGTTTATTTCACTGAGTATGATGTCTTCAAAGTTCATCCGTATTATAGTATATATCAGAATTTCTTTCACTCTTGGGGCTAAATAATAAATAGTACTTTTTTTTATCCATTCATCTGTCAATGGACATTTGAGTTGTTTCTACCTTTTGGCTATTGTGAATAAGGCTGCTATAAATATTGATACACAGTATCTGTTTGAGTCCTTGCTTTCAACTATTTCAATATACCCAAAAGCAGAATTGCTGGATCATGTGATAATTCAAATTTAATTATTTGGGAGAACTGCCAGACTCTTTTCCATACTGGCTGGATCATTTTATGTGCCCATCAGCAATGTACGAAAATTCCAGCTTCTCTACATCTTCACCAACACTTGTTATTTTCCTGAGTTTGTGTCTTGGTTTGGTTTGGTTTTGATAAGAGCAATCCTAATGGATGTGAAGCAGTATCTCCTTGTGGTTTTGATTTGCATTTCCCTAATGACCAGTTATGTTGTGTCTTTTCATACATGTTATTTATTGGCCAGCTATATCTTCTTTAGAGAAGTGTCTATTCAAGCCTCTTGCCCATTTTTTAATCAAGTTGTTTGTGTCTTTTTGTTGCTGTTTCGATTTAGGAGTTCTTTATATATTCTGAATATTAATCCCTTATCAGATAAGTGATTTGCAAATACTTTCTCCCATCCTGTGGATTGCTTTCTCATTCTCTTTATAGTGTCCTTTGATTCACAGAAAAGTTTTAATTTTAATATTTTTTCCGTTATGCCGTGAAGAATCATCATTGATGATGAGAGAACACTTAGAGGATGATTGAGAGCTTCTGAGGTGCTACTAGTGTTCTATAAACTTATAATTTGTACATTTTTCTGGTTACACCTTTTCTTGTGACTGGAAATACGACTGGAAAACAGGATGAAAAGATAGCCAAGTTAGTGGGTTTGGTTGGTTTAATGATCAGTTTAGGACACTGCTGTGCTAAATCAATTAACTGTAGATATTAGTCATTAAGTAAAACCAAAAATCAGGCTTACTTAAATATTTATTTTTAAATCCTCATTTTCAAAGCACTAAAAATTAATAAATGTTAGGTGTGTTTACTTTATTGTTTAAGTGGTTACAATATTGTTAAATTATACTAATTAATGATACAAAATATAGCTAAGCATCATCTTCCTAGGTTGTCAGGTTCCTACAGTCAGAAAGTACCTGTCTCCTCCCTTATTATAGTGCATATTAGATAATTGATTGTGTGCAGGTATGCCTATAATTTCTAAACATCTATTCACAAAATGTATCTAAAAATATTTTAAATGTACTTGCTCCTTGACTCATCTATTTCAGTTTTAGAAATATTCAGTTATTCTGAGCAAGTAAACAAAACTATGCAAGATATTCCCTGAAGTACTGCTTATAATAGTAAATAATTGGAAACAATTGTCCAACAACAGGGTATTGGTTAAATAAAATGTAGTCTGGTTAAATAAAACACTGTCTATACATGCTATAGAAAAGTATATATATCAATTAACTTTATATTTTAAATATATACTAATGTGAAAAGGTAAAATAAATAATTCTATTAAAAGTTCAGTTCAGAAAACCATGTGTATGGTATAATCTCATGTTTTAATGTGAGTAGAAAGTTGAGAAGGACATAACACCTTAGTAGGACTATCTCTGGGTGGTAGAATTACTGCTAATTTTTCCCTTAATTTGCCTACTTATAATTCTAATATTTTTTCAGTGAAATGTCTTATTTTGTATTAAACACACTTAAAAGGCAGCTTTCCCTCTGAAAATGAAATTGGTCATCTTGGATCATATTTTTCACAATTTTTGTTTTGATTTGTTTTATTTGTTAGTTGGATGGTTGTTTATCTCCTTTATGACTGTTTGACTGAAAAACAGAGAACAAAAGGGTAGCCAATTTAGTAGGTTTGGTCTGGTTTAACGGTCAGTTCAGATCACTGGTATGCCAAGTCAATTGACTTTGCAGATATTTGCCATTAAACAAGACCAACAATCAGATCAACTCTGCTGAGTCCAATTTGTACTGTCCAGACACAGCCTTTGGCAAGAAGAGTTTACTTCCTCAGCTTCTCCCCAGTCTTGCTTTATCCCAATTTGGTAAGCTTTCTGCCACAAAGAAGAAAAACCAAGACTAGAAGGAAGGAATTACACTTCTTTTAGTTTCAATTACAAGAGCTAGACAACATAAGCAGAGATCTGAAAAGAGCCTTTAATATAGCAATTGATTCTTTTCTCTCACTGTGTGGGGAATGGCTACCAGTGGTGTATCATTAAGATGGACAGTTTCTATTCAATTTAGTTTCTGCCAGAAAGTACATTCAACATGTTAACAAAAGAGTCTATGTAGTCTTTACCAAAATGTCAACAATGTAGTATGTCTCTGTGCCATATAACTTATTGGATTTCATGCTGGGAGAAATGTCTGGAGAAAGGCCTGAGAACCATTTTTGAGTCACTAAAAGTGCAGAGCTGAAATTCTGTTGACCTAAAAGTGTGAGATCGATGTCTTCAGAGGAGACACTCTCATACTCTGAACTGGGTTGAATGATAGAAAAGCTCATTCAAGGCTCATGACACTGTGGTCTACACCTAAGTTACCTCCTGGATGTCTTTCTAACGAGGACTTCTGAATATAATAAATGGTAACATTTGTCACTGAAGTAACTCCCACCTCAGCTGCATTCTGGAATTTATCATTTCCTACTGTTTAGGTCATGTGAATGGTATATTCTTCTGTCAAAAATATAACTTTCAACTAATAATTCCATACCATTCATCACTGAACTTCTCTGCATCACCATCCAAAAGGACAAGCCCATTTACAACTCTGTATTTTGAAAGTGAATAATTTTTATAAGTCCAGTTGATCTTATATTTATTTTTTTAATTAATCAAACTTTTCAAAATTTGGTGCATTATATTCAAACAATAGAATTACATTTTAAAATAACTAGTATTGACTTTACTTAGAAAACCAAGGAAAAATCCAGAAAATGAACTGAAGACTGGCCTTGTGAATTAAAGCTTTGTTCTGTCAGTGCTTTTGTATCAGCTTCCAAGATGAGCAGCACAATGCTGTCAGTTTGGTCAGAGACTAGCAAAGGGGCACCTCAAGAAAGCTCCTATTGAAAGATATTTGGGCAGGGTACCTGGGTGGCTCAGTGGGTTAAGGCCTCTGCCTCCGGCTCAGGTCATGATCCCAGCGTCCTGGGATCGAGCCCCGCATCGGGCTCTCTGCTCCGTGGAGAGCCTGCTTCCTCCTCTCTCTGCATCTCTGCCTACTTGTGATCTCTGTCTGTCAAATAAATAAATAAATAAATAAATAAGAAAGATATTTGGGGAATACTATAAATAATGCCTATCCCCATGGGAATTAAAATTGCAAACTAACACATTAAAAACTGTGAACCCAGCAATAAACTTTTAAACCGTTGCTTAACCCAGTGTCCCCATCTATGAAAAATCCATATTTGAGAAATACCGGTTAAACATAAAGGAAGTTTCTGGAAGAATACTGTCCAATAGAAATACAATGTAACCCATATATGTAATTTTAAATTTTCTTATAGCTACATAAATATAAACAAAAAGAAAAAGTTGAAATTAATTTTATTAATATCTTTCATTTGATGGAACCAAAATATTTTTCAAAATATAATATAAATTATTAAATAACATATCATTAAATTATATTATTATATTACTAAATAATAATATAAATTATTAAAGAGCGGTATGCTTTTTTGGTAACAAATCTTTAAAATTCAATGTGTATTTTATACCATCTTGATTCAATGTAACCATGTTTCAAGTGTTCGATTGCTACACGTGACTAGTGGCTACCTTACTGGACAAGGCACACATCAAAATTAATGATGTCATGAATTTAAATGTTTAAAATGTCATAATATGTTACAAATTGATTATAATCCAGCTAATCAACAAATGATATAAGGTAATTACATATTAACCATTATTATTTAGACAACAGTACTAGGTTGAACTTCTTGTTGCCAAAGGAAACCAGAATTGCTTAGTTATGTCCAGCAGCTTTTTCAAAACAATAAGATTTTTTAGGTATTTTGTTAATTGCTATATCCACAGAATAGTGCCAAACATATAGTAGATGGCCAATAAATATTTGTAAAATGAACACCATTCTCACTTAGGAGAAAGTCATATTTCTATCACATGGTCCATAAATGCTTTAGGTTTGCCTTATTCAACATACTATGTACTATTCAGAGCATCAACTATATGCAACTTACTAAATGGTATAGTTCAACAATTGAATAAGCCCTCAAAGAAGGAGCTGATAGCAGGGGTTAGCAGATTTTTTTCTACAATGGTCCGGATAGTAATATTTTAGGTTTTGTGGGCCATGTTGTCTCTACTACAACTACACTCAACTCTGCCATTGAAGTACAAAAACAGCCATAAGCAACATTTAAACAAACAGGCATGACACTGTCCCAATAAAACTCTACTTACAAAAACATGTGGCAGGTCATATATTGCCTGTGAGCTATAGTTCGCAACCTCTGGCTTATGCCATATAACAATCAGCTTAGATATATAAAACCTAATTACAACCCCACTTACAATAATGACAGAAAAGGTCGAACACCTAAATAATAAAAAATCAACTTAGAAAAGAATTGGACAGAAACCATATTGAGAATTTTGAATTCTACTACAAAATATATGTGATCCATATCTCCCCCAAAAGCTAATTTCCTGAAACTATAAAGAACACTGAAAATGAATGTTAATATAGTAATCCAATAAAAACTGTGCAAAGTCAAAGAAACACAAATGGCTCTCAAACACAGAGACGATGACCAGCCTTATTCATAATAAAAAGATGTAATTTGGAACTACACAACCCTATTAGGAAGAATGGGGGGGAACAGGAAATATGAATTGGTACCATCCTTTTGGAGAGAAATTTAGCAACATCTATCAAAATTACAGATGCATGGGGGCGCCTGGGTGGCTCAATGGGTTAAAGCCTCTGCCTTCGGCTCAGGTCATGATCCCAGGGTCTTGGGATCGAGCCCCGCATCGGGCTTTCTGCTCAGCAGGGAGCCTGCTTACTCCTCTCTCTCTCTCTCCCTGCCTGCCTCTCTGCCTACTTGTAATCTCTGCCTGTCAAATAAATAAATAAAATCTTTAAAAAAAAAATTTTCAGATGCATGTCTCAGCAACCCCACCTCTAAACATTTTTTTTCCCTGAAGATAAACACACTCTTGCTCATGCGTAAAATGACATAACACACAGGGTTATCCACTACAGCTTTGTTTATAATAGTGAAAGTTGTGGAAAAACCTTAGTCCATTATTAAGGGAGAGTTAAAGAAATTATGATACAGCCAAAAAATGGAGTATTATGCATCCCTAAGAGAGGAATGAGGATATACTTGAGGTAGGTTGATGAAGCGTTCTCTAAAACATTTGGTGGACAATAAAAGTACAGAACAGTATATATAGTATGATACCATTTCTGTAACAAGAGAGGAGAAGATAGATGACAGAAGATAGGTAGATAGATATTAATATATATAATATATGTGTGTGTGTTCTTATATAGACTAAAATAACTCTGGAAAGATACAAAGAAACTAATAACATTGGTTTCTTATGGACTGGAGAAATGAATGTATTGTAGACAATGGTGTGGAAGGAAAGCTTTTCAATGCATACCTTATATTTTGAACTTCAAACATATTCAAAACTAAAAATGATATAAAATAAATAAGAATGAAACAAAGCAGAATGAAATAAACATTAAATCAAAGTGTGAGCAACATGATACACAAGGCATAAGAAAATGAAGGTTGATTTGATGGGATGAAGCATCCTTCTGGAATCAGTGTGTGCCCCTCACTTGTAAAATCAGTTAGATATGTCTCATGTGTTTACAGACAGAATCACAAATGAAATAAGGGACCTAGCCTCTGTCCTTCATCTCTCTTGCAACTATCCCCATCCCTACTTGGTCTGAAAAGTCTACAATAACTTGTAGCTATATCACAAACTGGAAGCTATGAAACCATCCCATAGATTTCTCCATCTTATTATCAAGGAAATTTGGTCACTTGGTCAAATGCCTTGTCAAAGTAATCACTATACCTCACATTTATATTTTGGAAAGCATTTATACCAAAAACCCCCCATAAAACCAGAAACAAAAACAAATATAGTTAAGTAGCATTCCTTTATTCAGCAGGTACTTATTGAGTGTTTACTGCTAGAGCACTGTTGAAGATGGTAGGAGTACAGTAAAGGTTAAGACACATGTGATCATAAACCCCACTGAATTTGTATTCCAGTAGGAAAGAAGCCAGGCAATAAACAAATAAAGTCACTGCAGTATAATTTTATATAGCAATAAATGTCTTAAATAAAAACAATAAGGTAACATTTTATGGCTATTAACCAGGATAGCTGCTTTAGACCAAGCCCTTGGGAATTGCCTTTCTGAAGAGGTGAAGTCCATACAGAGCCCCAAATGATAAGACTACACTGTCTTTGGCATTTCCTCAGTCCACTGGTCTCGTGAATAATCAGAAGAAAAAACAATACTATTTTGGCCTGACTTGAAAAGCCTGTGTTCAGAATAAGTCATCACCACTTTTTTTTTTTGCCCCCAGTTATCCACAAAAAGTAATTTTGAATTACTTCAGATCCAGGTCAAGCTTATTAGCCAACTGCTGTTTTTTAATCCTCTCCTTTTGAAAATTAGGATGCCAGTCCCTACCCAGGATCCTGGAAATTCTCTGACACTCCATGATTTCTCAGAGATTACCAGCTACAACTGCAGTTCTTTGATCGGGGCCCTGGAATGGGAGTTGCCTATGACTTTTCATCTCGGCTCTAGTTAAGGGCCAAGTGTTCTTCAAATCTCTCTTGGGCTTGAATTCTCTTTTTACCGATTTTTAGTCCATCCTTCTGGCTTGAAGAGCATTCTCCTTCTAGAAGAACAAAGAAATCAAAGCAAAATCAAAGTTGGAAGGCACTGCCTTTTCTCTCTTATTTGTTAAACATTACATTACCTGCCCCAAGCAGGTCTAGCCTTTCTTTGTGCTGCAAATGTAGCTTGAAAAATCCTTTTGGGCTGTTCTGAACTATCCCAGAAGAGTAGATCTTCTAAGAAATAAGCTCTCATTTGTTCCTTTCTATGAATTTTTTTTCATCCGTTGAGACAAGTTTACTACCTCTTCAACTCTTAAAATTTGCATAAACAGATCATTTGTTGTCAATCACTGTTTGTTATGATCACACACACAAACACACACATACCTCAAACCGATTTCAAAAAAATAAAAGTCATCAAAGAGGAAAGCCAATAGAGCTGTAGTTTCATTCACTCCAGTGGCCTTGTATGACTTTTCCCTAATTACAACAAAATGCCTGGTGGGCACAATATGCCTCCAGAAATATTTTTATTCTTTTTTTGAGCCTGAGTTTTGTTGGTTGAAACAAAGCACTGTGATCTCTCTTTTCTCCCTCTGGAGGTTTCTTTCTTTCTGGTTTGATACTTTATTAAAATAAAAGGTGAACAGATTTTCCTTCGTTTCTTCTTCTTACAGAAGTTCACAAGACCTATCCAAAAGGATAATATATTTGGCCTTAAGGAAGTGGTTGGGCCTCAAGCATTTGCACACTTTCTTGCTGGTTCTCTCTGGGTCATTGCAGATGACCACCTGAGTATAGGAAAGGAATTTAAAAAAAAAAAAAAAACCCTCACATGAAAAATAGGTTTTTTAAAATTGAACTAAAATTACCTGAAGGGACCATCTAAACACACCCTCAGAAAAGATAAAGCTACCTTTTTCTCATGCTCTCTCAGCTGGAAGAAAAAAATTTCAGCATAAAGAACAGGAGGGCCATCCATTCCACCTCAGAGAATTTATTGCCCAAAGCCAGCTGTGAATGTAGAGACCAAAGATTTATCTTCCCATCTGCTTTCCCGACAGTTTGCCAATCACTGAGGTTCATGCTCTCTATTCTCTCCCCCCTCTCTCTTTAATAAAAGTAGTTTTCAATTCTATAAAATAACCAGTGAAAAGAAAAATCTCTAAGCACTTTGATTTACCATACCAGAATCTGACAAGATAAAACTGCACAAAATTTTACTTATAAGCAAACAAAAATGTAATGCAAACTTCAAATTAGAATAACATCCTTTCTCTGGAAATTTCTTTTTATTTATTTATTTATTTATTTATCAGAGAGAGAGCGAGCGAGCACAGGCAGACAGAGTGGCAGGCAGAGGCAGAGGGAGAAGCAGGTTCCCTGCCGAGCAAGGAGCCCGATGTGGGACTTGATCCCAGGACGCTGGGATCATGACCTGAGCCGAAGGCAGACGCTTAACCAACTGAGCCACCCAGGCATCCCCCCCTTTTTTTTTTAATTTCTCTGGAAATTTCTTAACGAAGAGAGATGTTATCTAGTAAAATAAATTGGGTTTTAAGCTTGATTTTATTGGGAAATAAATTTCTCTTTTCAAGTTTTCTTCTCATCAAAAGTCTCTTCTTTTTTCCATGCTCCACTTCTTGTTTCCTTCTTTTCTTTCTTTCATTTTGGCTTTCCTTGTTAGAGACGACCTAACCTTCACTGGTCAGGCTAAGGGTCACCTAATTAGTCCAACTTGGAGACCTAAAACCTTCGTTTCCTAATAAGCCATATTTATTTTTCTGAATCCAGATTTTGATTCCACTAAAACAACTCTGTGCACTTTGGAGAAGAGAAAATATATATCAAAGTTAAAGTCTATAAGGAAAAATTAAAAGAAATATTCTCAAATTTAAAAATAATCAAAAGTTTGAAAGAAAAATAAATGACTGGGGTGAAAAAAGATATTGCAAATGATCCTAATTCATAGAATAATCAGAAAAGTAGAGTCTATCCAAGCATCTCATTGTAAAATAAAACAGTATATTTTGTTAGGAGTTGCAGAATTGGCTTTTAAATTACATTACAATGAATTTAAATCGTCTTAAAAGGACATGCTAAACCGCTGGGATTTGGGGATTTATTACTGTAGCATAATTTAGATGCACCTAGTTGTTAAAATAGAGTTGTAGTGAAGATTAAATAAGATATATATATTGAAAGCACTTAAAATTATCATCATCAGGTGGTACCTAATATGGTGCAAAATAATAACAAATTACTTTGCACATAGCTAAGACTTCAATAAATGACTGCTTTTGTTATTGTTAATGTTTTTGCTTAAGTCCTGCTGCTCCTCTTCCCACGTCACAGGCTGCTTTTGATCCACTCTGATTCCCACTGTCAAGGAATTTATTACTATTGAGGAAATGCCTCAGTCTCTTATGTATGGAATATGCGTCAATTGGTGTATTGAAGTAAGTGTGGCTTTGTGCCAATATAGCCTGCCACATGCCATTTGGAATCATCACCCTCTATATCTGATCCAGAACAGGTCTTTTCTCTCTTTCTCTCTCTCTCAGTCTCTGTCCTGGGTATATGTCTCTTGCTGCTCCATCTGCCTCTGGGTTTTGCATCCCTGTTCCTTGCTTTGTGATAATGGATGTTTCCTTGCCTACTTCTTGACAAAAAGTAACTGCCAAGTAGAGTCCAAGTTGAAAAGTGTTCTGTAGGGACAAAGAAAGAATTCCATGACTTTTTTTTAAAAGATTTTATTTATTTATTTGAGAGAGAGAAAGAGAGAGCACACACAAATGGGGTGAGGGGCAGAGGGAGAAGCGGACACCCTGCTGAGCAAGGAGCCAGTTGCTGGGCTCAATTCTGGAACTATGGGATCATGGCGTGAGCTGAAGGCAGACACTTAACCGACTGAGCCACCCAGGTGCCCCAATGACATTTCTTGCAGGAGTTCAGGAGTTTTAATTTAACTCTTTTACACCCACTATCATACAGAGCATGAATGCTCACTATAGGGAGATGGCAATGATGTCCAAAAAAAGGAAGAGGGGAGGAAAGAGGAAGGAATTAAATATAGGGAAGGAAAATTACAATATATATATTACATATATATACATATTATATATATGAATATTTACTTATTAGCCCCTTTGATAAGCACTGTATATACATTATCTGTTTCTGAATATCTGTTTCTGAATAGAAGACTTTAAGGGGCAACTCTAGACAGTTTTCCAGAACATCTGGTGAAGTCTCTAAGTTTCATGCAATTAAAGCAAAGAAATGGGATAAGAGCCATTTGTCAATGGTGTCAAAAGATCCATGTCCCATGCAAGGTTGTGGAGAAATTAAGACCCTTGTGCACTGCTGTGGCTATGTAAAATAGTGCAGCCACTGTGGAAAACAGCATGGCATCTCTCCCCCCATATTAAACAGTCAATCACCACATGATCCAGCAATTCTGCTTTCTGGTGTATACTAAAATAATTGAAAGCAGGGACTCAAACAGATATTTATACACCAGTGTTTATAACAGTATTATTCCCAGTGATCAAAAGGTGGGAAAGACTTAAATGTCCATTAAAAATGAACGGATAAAAAATATGAGGTACATACATATTATTCAGTCCCAAAAAGGAAGGAAATTTGGCATATGCTACTCTACTGATGAACCTTGAGGACATTATCCTAAGTGAAATAAATAAGCCAGTCACAAAAAGACAAATATTGAATGATTTCTTTGTATGTGGTACCTAGAGTGATCAATTAATCTAGCTGGGGTCTAGAGGGAGGAATGAATGGCAAGTGGTTTAACGGGTACAGAGTTTCAGTCTTGTAAGATGAACAAAGTTCTGAAGGTGGGTGGTGGTGATGGTTGCACAACAATGTGAATCTATTTGATGCCACTAAAGTGTCCACTTAGAAATGGTTAAAATGATGAATTTTAAATTATGTACATTTTATCGCGATTTGTAAAAGAAAAGTTCCACAAACCGTAGACAACGCACACTGAGGTCTCCAGGAAGGACCTGCCTGTGGGAGGTCTGTGCTCTTCCCTCTGAGGTATGGGGAACCGCAGTCATGAGCAAAGGATGAAGATATGGATGACACCGGTTAAAGCAGAGCAGCCGGGCAATTCAGTTGGAAGTATTCTGACATTTAATTTAACTGAGGTTTCCCAAGCATTTGATGTTTGCTTCGTTCAGGGAGAATAGACGATTTCCATTGGCTTGACTGTTCTGTCCAGTAGAGAGTGTGAGTTCTTTCCAGCTCCGCTTCAGAAAGGAAATACAGATGGTAGTTGCTTTCTTCCTGTCTTCATCACCTTGCCAATAAAGGCAGCTTCCTTTCCAAAGCGTCCCTGTCGCACATGTCATGTGTTCCCCCCCCCTCCTCTCTCCTTTTATTACTTTTTTCTCTTTCAGACATATGGAGAGGCATGTGTCGGAGCAGACCCAGTTTCCTATACCACTGCCAAAGTCAGGGGCAGCTCTGAACCTTAGGGAATTGACCTTAGGCTTGCAAAACTGATTAAGAGGGTAGAAGGAAGTCTGAAATTCTAAGTGAGAAGTGGTACGTGAGCAAACTGTAGTTTGGCAGAACTAGGAAATAACTCAGGCCATGTTGACGACGACACCACAAGTTATTCTGTGTCACATGGCATTAAAATATCACAAGGCTGGGGGCGCCTGGGTGGCTCAGTGGCTTAAAGCCTCCGCCTTTGGCTGGGGTCATGATCCCAGAGTCCTGGGATCGGGCCCCACATAGGGCTCTCTGCTCAGCGGGGAGCCTGCTTCCCCCTCTCTCTCTGCCTGCCTCTCTGCCTTCTTGTGATCTCTGTCTGTCAAATAAATAAATAAAATCTTTAAAAAAAATATCACAAGGCTGTTCACTGCTGAACTGGCTGTATTGGGGGTAGGATGCGGAGAAAATGCGACCAAAAAAGTGTATCCAGCAATGAGAGACCCATGAAATATATTTTGAAACATCGGAAACAGTTGCTAACAAAATGTTAGGAAAAGTGCGCCCCCTGGTGGTGGGCCAATTGCAAAAAGGCAGACCGTCCCCCAC
This sequence comes from Mellivora capensis, assembly GCA_004024625.1. NCBI lineage: Eukaryota > Metazoa > Chordata > Mammalia > Carnivora > Mustelidae > Mellivora > Mellivora capensis. The sequence goes on along the minus strand of PISX010002165.1, from coordinate 4,455 downwards.
CCCACCACCAACCAGGAGGTCAAAAATGCAACATCTGCCGGCCCTCAGGGCCGCAAGCTGCAGGCGCATAGGCTGCATTTCAGCTTCCAGACACAATTTGCTCCCAACCTGCAATGCATGGAGCCATTAAAGAAGAAAATCCTCTGAGATACATTATTAAGTAAAGTGAAAAACTCAGAATTGTTTTTTATATGCAAATGTATGTATGGGTTATTTCTGGTGGAAAAAAAAATCCGAGAGACTGGTGCTTACCAGTAGTAACTCTGGGGTTTGCAGTTTCAAGTGACAGATGAGTGAGCCTTTGTACATGGAATGGAATGCCAGATATGCTGGTTGGGGCAGGAGTAGGCAGGTTTTTTTCTTCTTATTATTCCTCTTCCTTTTCCTCCTTCTCCACCTCTCTACCCTCCTTCTTCTTTTCTTTTCGGTCACATGAGGTTGGCATGCTTTGAATCCGAGAGCATGAGATCTCCATCAATGTCATTTTCCTCAGTTTTGGGGATAGCATTTAAACCAGGAGAAATGTTAAAAATCCTTAAAAAGTAATTTGGCTCTTTCTTGCTAAAGAGCACCACTGGCTAGCAGTTTTCACTTAAATTAACAAGAGCTGAGGCCTCATTTTGGTTCACAGCCTTAAGAATTATCTCCAAATATTTAATTGAATTATTTTTCTTTGGCTTAAAATCAATACCTTCCTTTGGAAGAGAGAGTGGGAAATGTAAGGCAAAGTAGGTCAAGTCTCAGGTTCCCCACTTTTGTTTGCCACTGACAGTTAGGAGGCATATGAGTCACCTGTTGATTTCGTTACTTCAGAGAACCCTGAATAAATGCACTGTCTGATAGGCTAGTCTCTCTTCATCAGCCAAAGTTTTCCTTATGAACTTACATCCAGCTTGTCTACTTAAAATTAAAAACTGTTATTTGTTATTGTAATGCTATTAAGTGTATACTCTATAGCATAATTTAAACTTAGAAGTTGAAAATGTAATTTGGGGAGAATAGAAATCTTTGTGATACTATGGAGTCTTTCTATTATCGAGGCTTATTTTCTATCTTTCAGGAGTATTTCATATCTTTTTCGCTCATCCAAACATTTCTTGTTAAGGTTATTCCTATATGTTGTCCTTTTTGATATCATCATAAATGCTATCTTTTGTCCATTATATATCATGTTTACTAATTGTTTGCATACAGGAAAGCTACTGCTTTCTGAATAAATCATTCCACCCCCCACAACTTTTAGAAATTTCTTTTTCATTTGTGGTAGTTCGTAGTTCTCTACTTGATTTCCAGGGTTTCCCAGGTATAAGAACCTATCTTCTGCAAACATTGGTAGTTTTTCCTCCACCTTCTCTGATTTTATATTAGTAATTACATAACTTTCAAAAATTACTTTGGTTTAGCCAAATGCAGTATTATATTAGTGATAGTGATGGACATAATCAATCTGTCTCTAACCTCCATAGGTATACCTCTAGAATTTTTCCTCAAACCAAAATGCTGGCTTTTAGGCTGAGATAGAAAATTATTACATGTTAAGAAAGAATTCACCTGGTTTTATTTGTGTACCAGATTTTTTTTTTAATTGCAAATCACTACTGAATTTTCTCAAATTATTTTTCAGTAGCTATCAAGTGATGAGAGGGTTTTTTTCCTTAGGTCTAATGATTATTTATATTAATAGATCTCCTAATAGTGAGCCATCCTGGCATTTCCAGGAGGGAAGGGAATGACTTCATCATGATATATTCTTGTATTTTTTTTATTTGTGTGAAACATAGCATACATATAGAGAAGTGAAGACATGTATGTATACTTCGATCAGGCAATAACCATTAACCACTATGCAGGTCAAGAATCAGAACACTGTAGTGTTGAAGAAGGCTCCATGTTTCCCTTCCTAGTAACAAACTCTCCCCTTTCTTTTTGGAGGTAACCACATTCCTGATTTTTCTGACAATAATTTCTTTAGTTTTCTTTATAGATTTAGTGATGTCTTCTCAATTTTAAACAACTAGAATCAATAATACATACTATGTTTTGTCTAATCTCTACCTAGGTAAGACTGATATGTTATGGCAGATAGCTGTGGGTTTTTCATTTTTGTTGCTATCTAATATTTCATTCTATAATGTACCAAAATTTATATATTCATTCTATTGCTGGTGAACATTTGGATGCTTTCTCCTGTGTCTATGAACTATTTATATATATATATATATACGTATATATATATACGTATATATATATTTGTTTATTTATTTATTTATTTTTCTAGGATATATATCCAGGAACAGAAGTACTGAGTCATAAGACATACATATCTGCAACTGTACTTGATAATGTCAAATTGTTTTACAATGGTTATATTAATTTAAATCCCCATGAACTAGTATATGATAGTGCTGATTGGACCACATCATTTTCAACACTTTTTATTGTCAAACTTTTTAATTTAAGGCAAACCATTAAGTGGTAATCATATCTCATAGTGACATTAATTATATTTCCCACTACTAATAAGAATGAGCACCTTTCCGCATGTTCACTAGCCATTTGGATTTCTACTTTTTTGAAATTTTCAATTTTGAAGTTTCCACTTCCAATTTTATTTGTTTTTCTTTTTCTTACTAATTAGTAGGAGGGGGGGGGTTCAAATTTTTATTTAAATTCTAATTAGTTAACATAAACAGTGTAATGGTTTCAGGAGTGGTATTGAGTGATTCATCACTTACATATAACACAATGCTCAATACAACAAGTGCCCTCCTTAATGCCCATCACCCATTTAGCCCATCCCCCCAGCCACCTCCCCTCCATCAACCCTGTTTGTTCTCTATAGAGAACATATATATATAACTCTATATAAGAGTCTCTTATGCTTTGCTTCCCTCTGTTTTTTTCCCTTTCCCTATGTACATCTTTATATATTTTGTATATGAATCATTTCTTGGAAAGATGTGATTAGAAATATCTTCTCCTGTTCAGTGGCTTATCTTTTCGGTCACTTTGTAATATCTTTTGATGAATACTATTCATAATGTTAATGTAGACAATTTTTAAAAATATTGTTGTTTATAATTAATAAGTTTTGTGTCCTCTTAAATGAAACTTTTATGTACTCTATGATCATCGATATATTCATCTGTATTGTCCACTAGAAGATTTTCTTGTTTTGTCTGTCATTATAGATCTTATTCCACCTAAAATAAATTTTTTGTTTAAGAATACAACTTTGTTATTGCTTGTCGGCCTTTTAGCGAAGATCAAGTGTAGTATCTGTTCTTATCAGATTAATATCTGATATGTCCTCTCTCCGAGGACAATATATTAAATAGATTTTGGAATTAGGAGATGGAATAGGAGCTTGCTCCGTCCACTCCACCATCGACCTGGTATAGCAGTACTTCCAGGAATGGTGCACCCCCTTCAGGGGGAATTAACTGTTGTGCAAAAATTGAAACTTAAGAAGCCTTGTGTTCGGTTTTGTCGCTGTGCTGTTTTTGCTCTCAATAATGAAAACTTGCTGTATTCGGGAAAAAAAAAAGAATACAACTTCATTTTCTTCATATGGGTACTTAATTGTCACAGCAAACTTTACTGAAAAGATTGTCCTCTACCTACTGTTTTGCAATGAATCCCTTGTCATATAACAAGATATAAGATTTTTATTCAATTCCATTTGTTGATTTGTTTTCTCTACACTAACGCCACACTGACTTAATTACTCCAGCTCTTTAATAATTCTTAGGATCTCCTAGAGCAAGTCTATCACCTTATTTTTTAAAGAATCTTTTGGTTATTCATGGCTCTTTTCTTAACATATAAATATTAGAATCAACTTACCAAATTCTTCAAAAAATACCTTTTGGGATTTTGATTTTAATTGCATTGAATGGATACATCTATTTGGAGATAACTGACCTTTTAAAAATATTTAAATCTTTAGTTCATAAATAGGATATATGCCATCCTTTAAGTCTTTTTTAATGTCTCACAATAAAGTTTTATACTTCTCCCTATAAAGGACCTGCATATATTTTGTTATGCTTATTTCTAGGTGTTATTGTAAAAATTATATCTTTTTTGATCATATAGTATGCATTACTCATTTTATAGGAAATTGGTTATAATCTTAATTAGCAGATGTCAATTTTTTTAGTCACATAACATAAAATTAACCATCTTAACCATTTTGAAGTATACAGTTCAGTAATAAAAGTATATTTATACTGTTGTGCAACCAATCTCCATAACTTTTTAATCTTGCAAAACTGAAACTCTACACCCATTAAACAATTCCCATTTCCCCTCCCCCCAGCTTCTGGCAACCACCATTCTACTTTCTTGTAAACAATACCTTTTTTGCTTACTTCATTTTTTTTTAAAAAAGATTTTATTTATTTACTTGATAGAGAGATCACAAGCAGACAGAGAGGCAGGCAGAGTGAGAAG